>VVAS01033783.1:5156-17342 GCA_015103295.1 Ptychochromis oligacanthus
TTTTAATTGTATTGATATAATTTTAAATGTGCTAACATTGACGTGAAAAGCTTGGTAATACTTGATCATGGGTGTTTCCTTTTGGAGTCCTTGTGACAAGCTGTTTGTTGTCCGTTGTTGTTGTTTACACCATCAGCTGAGTGCATTAGGCGGCAGGTGGTCATATGTTTAGCCAGACCGAAAAGCACCTGGCAAAATTTACTCATGCTGTGGCCAAAAGCAAGATGGGACAGGAAATTGTGTGGGTACAGATGTAAACATAAACTGCTTTAAGTTGTAAAACATACACAATGCAGGGTTTTACTGTAAGTGGCCCTAGTCACAGTCCCTGTCGCACTCACTGCAGCCAAACAGGATCATTTTTTTTTATCCTGCTGTTTGTTATTTTTTTCCTAGCAAGAATATAAACAAACAATATTCCCCGAATGGAATGTTAAGTTTTTGTGTCAAGGTTCATTCAGATTACAACCTGCGTTAAATAATTTGCAACCAAAACCCAAAGTGTCTCATCCCATTTCACACACAGGTGAATGCAAAGGGATGTTTGGCTTCGCTGCATCTTTAGTAGACTGTATATAACAGATGGACGCAGCATTTTAGTCACTGCCATGTTTGTTTGTTTTTTTTTTAGAAGTGACCATAGCTTGACCAGAGATGCTAATTGGTGCTAGGTAACATGCAAATAAAATGCTGAAATTTCACTCACCACAACTGCAGCATGTCTTGGACAGCCTGTATCGCACAGCAATCCATTTTTATTTATTTTTTTTTTGTCATTTCATTCATTAAAAATGCTCCAAAAGGCACCAACACCATCAACTGGAGAAGTCCAATTCAGTGACTAGGATTGGCGGGGGTGAGGCCTGACAGAGCTATTTGTGTCAGCATCTGTCAGTCAGTGCAGCTACGCTCTTTACTTTAAGCCTTAATAAAGTTTTACCAGTTATCAAAAAAGTAGATTAGATTAGCCTTTATTGCCTCCCTTGGGAGAAATTTATCTTGGACAAGCGAGGGAAACATAAGATAACACACATTCACAATTTCACCTGTTACCATTCAGTAATTTAATTGATAATGGCACTAAAGAAAAATTGCATCTATTTAACTTACAATTTGGTACCCTGTACCTTTTTCCTGAGGGCATCAACTAGCACTCTTTGTGAAGGATGTGATTTATATCCTCAGTGACTTTTTGACCCTGCTTTATCACTGAGGGAAGACAGAGGGAACATGCCAATTATCTTTCCAGCCCTTTTAATCAAGTTGTGAATTTGTGATCTGAGCTTGACAGAAAGTGGTACAAAACTACTTTTTGTACCAGGCTATGTTTATTTCTTTTTTAAAGTTGGGTATTTCAACACGAGAGTCTATTGGCTCGCTTTTGGAGCCAGCCTCAAGTGGCCATTAGAGGAACTGCAGTTTTTGTCACACGGCACAATAACAGCATTTTGCTTGCCTGTTGCAGTTGTTTAGCAGGTGCTGTTTTTAACTGCTTATATGAGTTGAACTTGGTGATTGCAACACATGCAGTGCAAGCACATGCTGCCTGAAAAACAGTTAACATAACATTACCCTGATTGCCAGTATGGATTCGCATCAAAAAAATGTACAGTGTAAACATGATTCAGTACATTTTCAAATGACTCGCATGAATTTAGGACAGTATTTTATGAGGTATAGAAATGAATGGATTGAGGAAGTAAAGAGGTATGCATCTCCAATTTCTGAGGTTTAAGCCAAACATTTGGAACCAGTAAACTTGGATCAGACCCTCCTTGTTGTGGCCGCGGGTTACAAATGATGCTCAGCACTTTGAAGTTATTTACTGTATGTCTTTCATCAACGGCTGTTTACCACCAAATTCCAAAATCTAAATTTAAGAAAGCACTGTATGGTTTTTGTATCATGTGTGATGAAACCTTTCTGAAATAAAATCCATATGTGCTGCATAAATCTGCCCCACTTAATCTCCCAGTCACAGCGGGGTGATAATTAGCGCTGCAGTTTGTCAGACACAATTGAGATGTAACTAAGAGCAGATGAATGGCTGCAGTAAATATCACGGTTTAGAACAGCGTCCAAACTGGCCGGCCTGCAGTCCCATGTGGTACCAGCATGAACTGATAATTTCTCTAATTGCAGACATTCAACATTGGCAACATTTTTTTGAGTCTTTAAAGTTTTACACCAGGAAATATCTTTTTTTTGTGGACAGAAGAACTGAGCCCTCTTTATCCTCAGATACCACCTTTTTATACAAGTGTTGCATGTATGGTGAAGGAAAATAAACTCACATAAATCCCAGGTTTTTAGTGCATGAGCTTGCAAAACAGAAAACTGGAGAACTTCATGTATAAATTTGAGAGGGGTTGTCAAAGTTCAGACAGATTAGGGTTTTGATTTTTATATGGTCATATTATAAACATGTAAAACCAAAACTCACCTCCTGCTACAATTTGAAGTCTTTAACTTTAGGTTAATGGTGCTTTTGGCAGCCATTTGGCTGACTAAGCGTGCTGAATCGGCAGCGAAGGCACGAATTGGTGAGTTCCATTGTTAAATGTGGTTTCACATCAGCCTTTTCTGGCGTTTCAGCAGTTTAAAGCACAATGGTCTGGTTTCATGGAAGTGTTGAATTTTTGTCAGATTTTTTTCCACCTTTTTCAAATGGAATTGATTCATTTTTGCATTTCTTTTTTCACATTTTCGCCAATGTGCCGGAAATTATGAAGGTTTTGCTTTGATGCTGTTTCTTGAAAAGCCTAGATTCAAAATGCTTTTGCAATTTTCCAACACCAATTCAAAGAAAAATTTAACTTTTTCAAAATATACATGTGTAAATATCCATGTTGTCAGCTTGTATTCCAAGTGTTTAACAAGATTCTTCAATATTCAACATAGAATTAGTTAAGGCAGGCTATGAAATCAAGTCACCTGCAATTTTGGCAGGTCAGATGATATCAGCCCACAGCACCCAGTTGATACCCTTTCTGGGTATTCAAAGAAGAAGTATGTATTGGAAAAAACTACTGCAGGCCATACCATTTAAGCTGCTTTAACCTAGGACTGCTTAATTATGTCAAAAACCATAATCACAAATATTTGGTCAGTATTGTAAACTCATTTATTTAATTGTAAACTTATTACCTTAACAAGCAGATTAGTAGGCCCAGATTAGTGGGTGTTTTTAAAGATAGGGGCAAACAGAGGCTTGGGTGGAAGTAGACCAGCACAGTAGCCACAGGGAGAGTAATGCTCATCTTGGCTCGAGCTGAACTATTAGGGAGGGATGAAAGGGTTGCACTTGATTTACAGTAAAAGACAAAACAAGAGTTTAGTTGTGAAAATAAATGCAAAAGAATAATTGTTTTATCAAGACTATTTTGTTGTCGTAATCACTAAGAACCAAAATTGTCACTGAAATTAAAATACCACCAAATATAAATTACTCCGGATAGAAACGACAGTTTCATCAGGTGGTGACCTCCAGCTCACACTGGGGCGGTTAGCAGCCGAGTGTGAAGCGGCAGGAATGAGAACTGGCATCTTTTAAATATTTTAATAGATGCTTGACTACACGGTCTTGTTTTGGTTTCCTTTAAAACACAAGGCACTTAGTCGTTCTACCAACCATTTAACATTGCAGTGATTTAAATGTACCTTTTCAGCTTCACTCTTCTCTCTTCTCTCCAGTATGACCGCCACATTGGCCAGTGTTGGAGCCGCCAGTATTCCCAGTGCTGGACTGGTAACCATGCTGCTGATCCTGACAGCTGTCGGCCTGCCTACCCAGGACATCAGTCTGCTGATCGCTGTCGACTGGCTGCTGTGAGTCAGGTGTCTGATGAGCAGGAAGTGAGAAATCACTGCTCAGCGGTGACACTTTTAAACATCCGCGAGAGAGGTTGTGAAAATATTGGTGTTATTAAGCTGTCATTTCACTTTGCTGACACTGATGTTGTTTGTCCACGCAGTGACCGAATGCGTACCTCCATCAATGTTGTGGGCGACTCATTCGGTGCAGGGATTGTGGATCACTTGTCAAGGGCGGAGCTTGCCGAACTTGATGCAGCTGAAATGCAAACACAAGAGGGGGAGCTTGATTTCATCCCTCCACCGCCAATCCTCACAGAGATGGACCTGGTCGACCCCCTTAAACCGCCCGAGCTGCCACCTCGCTCCCCTCGCCCACCCAAACAAAACCACCACAGTCACATTCTCTCCCAGTCCCACTCCATCACTTACTCACCATCCCGTTCTGTCCGATCTCCGTCACCACGCTCCATCCGTTCTCCTTCCCCGCGTTCCGTCTGTTCCCACTCTCCTCGGCCTTTCCGTACTCATTCACCACGCCTCCTCCGCAGGACGGAGCCAGGATATTGCGCCCTCCCCAGCCATGATAATCAGGTATCTATCCTCCACTGCTTCTTCATGCATTTATTTTGATGACAACTACAGATTACAGGAGAACATACGATAGACACCTACATAATGCAGTCCTTTTTATTTAACATAGAGTATGTTGAATATTATTACAGTCTGTGTTAATCTTTTAGGATCATGTTGCGTCTCAAAGATTACCACCTTCCAAGTCCATCATTTTAGAACAGAAACGTCAATACAAACTTTTGAAAGTATGCTTTAAAAGAGAGAGCCTATGAAATGGGACAAAACAGCTATACAAACAGTCCATAGTTTGTCTCTGGTTAAACAGTAGCAGCTGTGCAACTGATTAGCTTGTTTCTTTGTAATTCCTCTGACTTCCATCCCCCAATATCTTCTAAAATCTAGTAGGATACTAAGAACTTGTAATCGACTGATATGTAACTAAATCTTCAAGATTTTTTGGTGGCAGAAAATGGTAAAAAAAATATGCACAAGTAAAATTGCATGTTTTTATCACACAAGACAGTCAGTCAGGACTATGTGAGCTATATTTAGATTATTATGCTCATTTCCAATTCATTGTTTTATTTCTGTACCATACTAGAGAAGCTTTGCATGATTCACAGTTCAAAATTATGCTTACTGACCTTATACTAGACCTAAATGTCATCCACTGTCTCAGATAAGCAGTTTTAGCTCTGTCCTCACTCCCTTAATGCCAACCTTCTTCTGATTAGCTCCCCCTTGCAAACAGAAGGTTTTAACAACAGGTGGGTGGGGCTCTTGTCCTCACAGCTGTAGCCGGGTGCCTGAGTTGACCATATAAGGGATATCTGCTTTCTATGATGTCATACTTGATATAAATATATCGAGAATTTGATATATATCAAGCTTATGTCCACTTAATCACGTATGTGAATAATACTTCAAAGATTTCTGGATCCAGAGAAACATAAAGCCTTGATCCTAGCAAGATGACCTTGATAATTGTGACCTCTCTTCACAATCCTGGTGAAGACCTTTAACATTTAGCATGTTAAATTTAAGTGTGCTGGTCAGTCAGTGCAGGATGGATGATCTCATTTCTATCTCTTTGCACTCTCAGATTCCCACACTGCCTCGTTCCTACAGAGAGAGAGAGCGAGAGCGGGAGAGAGACAGAGACAGGGAGCGGGAGCGACTGAGGCGAGAGAGTGAAACTGAGGAGGAAGAGGAGAGGGAGAGGGTTTTGGGTGAGGTAAGCGACGGCGAGGAGAGTGATGACACTGCTTATGATCGGAGGCACGCCATCCCACCGTGCGATCTACCGTGATCGGATTTTACCACCAAAAAGCTTCACAGTCTATTTGTTTCCATTTTACAACAGGTTTATAACCACTTTCAGCTTCGCTCTTCAGTGGAGGTCCTGAGTGGATTTCTGGCTGGTTGCATTGCTAATTTCTTAATGCACAGATCTTAAAATATTGCGATGAGAATATAGTGTAATATACCTGAGATGGGCCATTCAAAACCAGGCCTAAGACTGAAAGAGTTGAAAGTGTTTTTTTTTTTTTCTCTCTCTCTTTATCTCCATTCCTGTCTTGGTTTATCATTTTTCAGCTGAAAGCCAACCAAACCTAAAATGCTCCTGAACAAATAAACTTCCAAGAATTTGACTGATACCAGAGAATGTGAGTCTGCTCTTGATAAGAAATAAGTATGCTGGTGTTCTTACCAGCCTTGTAGCGCACAAACATGAATTAGTTTTGCTCAGCTCTCTTTGTTCTTCTTTTACTTTCCTGTCAGGAAGTTTAAAAAAAAATACATTTAAAAGAAGAGTTTGACATTTTGAGTAAATATTTGCCGTGATGACAAAATGATTTGACTCATGTCTTTAACTGCAAATATATCTAGAGCTTCCGGTAGCAGTTATTTAACAGCTACCTGAAGCCCTTATACTGTAAGGTAAAGACCCTACACTATTAGAGAGAAAACCCCAACAATCAGGCCATCCCTATGAGCATGCACTAGGCGACAGTGGGGAGGAAAAACTCCCTTTTGACAGGAAGAAACAGAACCTGCTCAGGGAGGGGCAGCCATCTGCCTCGACTGGTTGGGGGTTGAGGGGAAAGAGAAGAGAAAAAGGGCATGACATTCAGTAATGGTGTGTAAACACCTGGGGAGTGAAAAGAGGTGAGTGAAGAAGAAATGCTCAGCGCATCACAGGAAATCCCCCATCAGCCTGAACCTATAGCAGCATAACTACGGGATCCTTCAGGGTCACTGGATCCAGCTGCAGCTGTAAGCTTTGTCAGAAAAGAAAGTAGTGTTTATCACACATGACTGCAGCTATAAAGCTTTTCTAGATATTAGAAGATGGATTTTCATGTGGAATTGTAAATGTCCTTCTCAGTCATGTCAGTCATTAAACAATCTTTAAGCTGCCAGTTTCCTAGTACAAAGTCTGTGTGAGAGTACAGCAGGTAATTATCCAGCCTGTGGTCTCCTCCTGCGTGCTCTACCCAGGCGCCACTTAAATTTAAACCAAAGTTTTCCCAGTGGTGAGAACAAGGCTGAGGCAAACTTTCTGCTTTTTCGTGCGGCATGTGAGAAAGGACAACGTGTGACGAGTTCATGTGCAAAAACAGTTAGAGATATTGATCTTCTTATTTAACTCTCAGCAAGACAGAAAGTCTTTTTCAAAATGTTGAACTGTTCCTTTAAAAATACCTCAAGAAGGCAAACATATACTTTACATCCAGCAGACAGTATTTTTATACAATTCTCTACCTTCTTTTATCTCTTTACATTTTTATCCTCAGTGCTCTTTTACCTCATTCCCCCCTGACAGCAGTCACTGTTGATGTTAATACTGTCTATATTATCTATGGTTTGTATTTTCTTGTTGTGGTTTGGTGTGTGAAATGATGAATTTTAGGCCAGATGCTGTTTTAATTTTGTCGTTTGTTTAAATTTACTTGTTATTTTACTCTTACTTATCATTTTAAGTTATTAATTGCTGTAAAATAGTTTCCTCTGTCCCGCTGAACTGCGTTTCATTTCAAATTGAAGTTCATCAACTGCCTCCCTACATCCTTAGGTCTTAATTCAGAATTACAGGTCCAGGTTGTGTGTATATTGTATGTAATAAAATCTGAGAGATTTATTTAAAGTAACTGCTCCTGTGTTTTCTCTGCTGCTACTTGTGCAATCTGTGGGAGGATTTGCAGTCAAAAGGGGACACGCGTCAGTGTTTGGTGACTAAAGACAGTGGAAAAATCCTGCAGACAAAGATATTACTGGATGGAAAAGTTGCAACAGACACATAAGCAGAATGCACACATGACACACAAGGCTGTAATGAGACAAAGACAGAGATACCAACACACTTAATCCTCTCAGGGAACAGTTAGAGATGGGCGAGGCAGGAGAGAGCGATGGATGGGAGAGGAATCGGAGGGCGGCAGATGGCCAGAAAGACGTCAATCCTTTTCATTCTTCCCAGACAGCATAAGGGCACCGTGGGTAATTGCAAGCAGGACTGACGTTAGCTTTGGGACCCTGCACGTCAGAGAGGAAAGCTGAGCGAAAAGGTGAAACCCTGCAGCTCAGCGCTCGGCAGAATCTGGAAATCTAAACTTAGGTTTGTTAAAATTTGCATTTGTCATGATTGACCGGATGTTTCCGGCTGATGGTGTCCAAAGAAAGAAGCACTAATCTGCCCTGTGGCATGAGAGAGCTGCCCCTTCAACACATGACATGGGAATATCATGTCGCACCATCTGAAGGGACAGGACAGTCAGGAATTTAATCACTGCAGCTATCACTGTTCAGAGGAGTTTGGGTGTGAGTGTTGGGGGTTTGGAGGGTCATAAGGAGCATCATCTGCTCCTTTCCATTTTCTTTAATTCAGCTCAGCTTCAACATAACATCAACCCTTCTGATGTTGTTGCCTCAAGACAAAGATTTGAGACTGAAATTGCTGTTAATTCAGCAGTCTGACACCATAAAGTATGATTGAACTCACTGGGGATTCATTTAGTGGATCTCTAAGTATAATTAAGACATATTTGATACAAATATAAAGTAATTTGATTTATAAGTGCCATTTCCTGATCTTTACAAACCGGACCAGTGGAAAAGTCCGTTTAACATCATGTCAAGTGAAGGAATATTTTTTTTAAATGTCTATGATGACTAATCAGTATTTAAAACTGTAGATTCTAAGAGGTATACCTTAAAATATAATCAGAAATACAAAGAATCATATTAATTCATTAATCAAAGTGTGAATCTTGCAGCTATTTTCATGGCTGATTAACAATCTGACAAGTACATATCTGATTTATAATGTGGTCCAAAGGGTTTCCAGAGCTGGCGAAGGTGAAGCCTTTAAAGCCCTTGTTTTGTTTGATTTATAGTCCACAACGCAAAGCTTTTCACTTTGAATTCAAAGCAGATTTTTGAAAAGCTGGAACAAATTCTGCTTGAGAAAAAAAAAATTAAATATTAACAAAATTTCAAAAATGTTGCCGGGGGATTTTGTCTTGACCAAAAAATTACTTAATAGACCATTTGTTTTGACTCTAAATTAATTATATTTATGATTTTATATGACAGTTACAAGCTTTAGAGGACACAAGTGAAACTAGATTTATTTTCTGGTTAGCTGAAATTCTAAATGACTTTATTTGCTAATGTTTCACACATGACAAAGGTAACAATGGTAGGTTTTCTTCCCCACTCCATAATGTTGATGAATATATCTTTTTTGGATAAAGTAGAATGAAAATAAAAGACTATAAACCATCTTGATCACACAGCATAACTAAACAAGATTATTTCAAGATGGAAGATGTTACTCTCAGGTCTTTTATGTCATATTGTAAATCAAACCCACAAGAAGCAGGAGCAAGACGGGCATTCTGGTTTGTGCAGTCCTGCTGTTTTAAAACTCAGTCTGACACCTAGAGGCGGGGTCGCTCATCACATGCAGCCTTGCGGCGGAGCTACACATTACCCAACAACTCTGACTCAGAACATTTCTAAGATTTCACAACTTTTTATGACCTGGAAAAGAAAAGGAAAAGGACCTGACTCACACTTTGTCCAGTATAAATGCCGTCTAAAAAAAGAATACTGTACACATGTCTCGTGATGCTTCTGAAAACATGTTTAGACTTGAGCACTCACCATCACATTTTCCCACAGTCACTGCACAGAGAGTCACACTGAAGGAATTCAAAAATGCTTGAGTGATAAACTATGACCTTTACTGAGTAAAGAAAGACGTATGCATGATCATCTGCCCTCCAAAAAAACTGGTTAACGCTATGCCCATGCGCTCAAAATAACTTAGAAATACAGCTTTTAAAGTATCTTGAAATGCAGTATTTAAAAAAAAAAATCATATTCACTAAACTTGATTAATGTTTCTTACTTGTTGCATTCAGCTTGAATTCATTGCAAAATCAAAATAAAATGACCCACTTACTTGTTTCTTCACTATAACCTTGGCATCTTCCGAGCACTGATATTTAAGGTGAAATATCACCAACACTGAAATGGCCTCAAAGCTTTGAAGGGCTGCTGAAGAAAGGCTGAAATCTGTGAGATCGTACATCTTTTTTTTTTTTTTACGTTGGATCACAAGGGGTCACTCTGAAGTGGGGACTCTTAGAGGTCACCTACTGGTGCCTTACTGTAAGAATGTAATGACTTGGCGTCTGTCTGGAGACAGCAAGAATCTACAGAGCTCCTCTTTCCTAATTTTAGAAGAAAGACCTTGCATAGTTGACATGCCTTGTCTCCCTTTTAAGACCTGCTGCGTACGTAACGTCTTCAGAGACTGACGCATGGGGAGGAATGCACAATTCACATGAATGACTTGTTTTTGTATAAATGTGTCCTGTTATCACAAAGGTTTTCAGATTTGACGCTAGCCTTACATGTGTCAGCTTGTGTCAATTGTTTTCTGTTCTTCTCGGAAAACTTCTTTGAGTTTCTAAGACATCAACTGATTTTATTCTGCATTAGTTGACCTAGACTTCTTTCGTAGTGCTATACTGAAAAATACCTTTTAAAATGCGTGGAAATTTTTCCTATTATGTCAATACTAGAAAATGTACAAAAAATATCCTAAGTAATAAAGCTAATTAGCAGGTTTTTTGCAGTTACTTGAGCTGAAATGTTAAATGGATGGATACATCAGTATGGCCAAACCTCTACAGAGTTACATATCTATCGTCTCACGGTGTAAATCGTAATATTGTTTACAGATGTACAGCAGTACAGCATGGGCAGTAGAATAACTTTTGTTTTGTTTGTTTTTTCTGCTCTGAAATCAGGTCACTACTAGCAATCATTCAGAGGCATGTCAGGCACATTGAAAATTGTATTATTTATAGCAAACAGTTACATTTACCAGAAAAAGGCTCTGCTGTTTAATGGCGCTTTCACTACAACAAGGATTTTGCCAGAATGAGTTTCGCACCACCCAAGAAGATATGTGAACATGAACTTTACAATTCAGCTATAATATAGTAATCTAACCCTAGAGCCACCAAGCTATTTTAGTAACTAAAATGGGCTGAGTGTAGTCATTTATGACCTCTTTATATTTATACAGGATTGCCTTTTTAAATGGCTCTATTTGTGTTTATCATACCTATACTGTTTCCTTCATCTGTCTATCTAAAATGTTGTGACGTAATTATGGTTTTCAATCATTTTTATGCTAAAAGAAAATTGGGCATCACAGTTCCACCAGATCTTTATGCCATACTTGGCTGGTTTAGAGGGGATGTATTTCCTGAAACTGCACCTGCCTCTGAAAGCTACCAACTGTTCATCCACAGAGATCAGAACCAGAGACACAGTATTTGGTGTAACTGGGGCTCAGACATTGTCCAAATATCCCTGAAAGCAGCAAGTTTGTCCATGGCCCGCCTGTCTGCTCTGGTTACTCAGTTGTGAAACCACATGTACTTCAGGATATCTCTGAATCTTGTTATGGGTGTGTTAGCCATGATTCACTGCAAACCATTGCAATGTGGTGATTAGAAGTGGAAACTCAATAATGATAATCAAATCCTATGATGTTAAAAAAACAAAACAAAACATACACATAATTCACACAACTTTACATTATCTTTCCCACATCAATGGGCCAATGCCTGTAAAAAAAATGAAAATAAATAAAAAGTATGAAAAGTTGTAGCAGAAATAGACTGACAAATTCATAGTAGGAAACACAGCAACCTCTTCACTCAAGGCTAGTAATTTATATGGTTATAAGGTTAGTAATTTATAATAATAATAATAATAATAATGAAAAAAAAAACACTTAGAAGCAACTCCTCTGTAAGAATTAAAACTCAGGACATGCATAGTAGGAAACATACAGTGACCTCTTCACTCAAGGCTAGTAATTTATATGGTATTTTTATGGTTTATATTTCTTTTCTAGTCTATATTTTTCACATTAGTCTTTTAGCACAACCTTAGGACCATAACACTTTGCATGTTACTTAACTTATTGTTAAGGTTGAAATAACTGCATGTTGAGGTTAAAATGCAAACACATGTCACCTTAATCCTTAAAAGAAAATGAAAAAACTTGGCACATAATGACAGGTTTAGGGTGGAGAAGGGAAAATGACATTAGCAGAGAAATATGAAGGTAACAGAGAGGAGTCAGGAGTGTTATGAATTTAGTTTGACCTTAATAATCACCTGGTAGCCAAGCATCTATAGAGGACATAAACTACCATAATCACAAATAAATTACTAAATAAATAGCTTAAAAAAATATGCCAGTAA
>VVAS01033785.1:3549-13945 GCA_015103295.1 Ptychochromis oligacanthus
TCTGTCTGCCTTGTTTATACAGAGATGTTGGCAATATGCTTCTAGAAAATACATCTTACAAAATCCTTGGTGGCGGTGTACCATTTTCTGTATTGTGAAAAGCAAGTAACCTGTTGAGAAGAGGAAACTTTAGGGGTAATGAAGAGAATTAGGGCTGGGCGGTGTGAACAAAAATATACAAGGATAAATTTGTAACACATATTCAGCAAAATTACTAGAGATCAAAAATTTATATTGCTCTGGTCCATTTACTTGCATTGTTGTCACATCCAGCTTCTTCCTTTTTGGTTAACGTGCCACTATAGCCTCCAGCTGTTCTTTACTCCATATGTGCTGATTTTAGAGAGGAGAGGTTTTGGAGACAGCCTGACAACGGGCCCAGGACGAGGCACGAAGCGGTTCCTTCAGGACTTCAGCAATCCTCTGTCTCAGAAACTGGCAAAAATCCCCCGGCACTCCACTGATGGTATGCAATTTTATTAATTCTCCTAATTTGTTATTATTGGTCATACTACTATTCAGATCCCTTTTATAAATTTGAAAAAGAAATGTTTTTCTAGTGTAAAATATGTTTGTATAACTATAATGGTAGTCAAGCAACATGTCTATTGATAGATAATTAAATGCCATTTTGAGATAATTGACCCAGCTCATTACTATCGTGGCATTAGCTGATCACCAGATCATGAGGCTGTTAAAGAAAAGACACATCTGCATACATCAGCCTTTTCAGTGTGGCTGCTGTGAAATAATATTGGCACTCCCCCTTGTGTCAGTTTTGCTCCCGTACAGACAGAAGTCAACGGGTTGCGTAAATGGTGGTATATGTGTCAACGCTAAATGTAGTGCTACCTGAAAGAAAACAGTGAGACATAAATTCCTAGCTTACAAAGCTCAATATATTAAACTGGCCTTTCTTTATAAATGATACAGTGTTTACAGTCTGCTCAATTAGATTCTTTTGGTCTTGTAGTCAGAAAATTTAAAAACTTTATGCTAGTGTTATAATTTCCACATGAACAAATATGCAGTGGTGCACCAGGTTTTCAGTTATGTAAATTTCATCATTAAACGGTGACCACGAGGCTCTGTGTTCTATGTTAACACAGCCACCACACTACAAGGGCACCAAGTGTGCATGCTTCCTCAGAGCTGACAAGAAAACAGCGTAATAACAATAACTACACGCTGCTGGTGGGAGTATAACCCTAGAAGACCACGGACCAAGTGCTGAGCTGTGCTTCCAATTCAGTAAACCTTGCGTTCAATGTTGCAAATAGACTGCAGATACAATTATCACTAAGTAGGAAGAAGGACCACAATTTCATTTATCATTACCATTTTTATTATTAATCGTTGTATTTTATCACATCTCAAAAAACAACAACATTTTAACATTATTTATCGTCCATCGTCTACTCGCTTTTCAGGGGAACTTAGGCTAATTTCGGGCTCCATATTTTTATTCTGCAACTCTGTTATAGTAGCTTTGCATGAATAACAGTTCAGAGTGATCCAATATTTATCTTATATTGGGACTTAGTACAGCTCCGTAGTTGATCCACTGCCTCTACCCTTTTAGCTGCTCTCCCTTTATGCCAACTTTCTTCTGATTGGCTGCCCCTCACAAACAGAAGGTTTGATTAGCAGGTAAGTAGGGCTGCTGTGCTCACAGCCAGTGAGGTTGAGGTGACCATATTAAGAAATTATTTCTTTTGTGCACCCATTTGTTTACACTAAGGGAACTCATTTTGCTGTGCATACTTTTTAACTTTTTAAGCAGTGTACAGAATATGTATTAGAAGACTGATACCAGTACCGATATTTGGTATTTTAAAAATCTGATATGCCAACCGATATTTTTTCTCTTTCAATAACACGAAATTAACAGACTTCCCTAACATTTGTTATGTGCAGTTATTTGAGTCTTTACTGAGAGAATACAATAATAAAGCTACTTTCAGCTGCTCCCTTATTTACAAGGAGTCGCCACAGTTGCAAGTTTTTTTTTTTTACGCTGGGTGCCCTTCATAACACAACCACAAAAGGATTTGTGTCTCATCTCGGGATCAAACTGGGGATCTTTCGCTTGTGAGGCAAATGTGTAAACCACTACACTATGGAGCAACTATTAAGTGAATATGACAATGCAGTTTAAAAGTAGTGTTGTTTTATTGTCACAACAAGTCATGGATTACTCGTTTACGCTCTGTCCAACTGCTTGGATCAGCTTGTTGTTGTGTTGGCAGTGTACTGGGGAATTTCTCTTTTGTAAAATGCCTTTAGTTGTATTTTTCTTTATTTATTTGTGTGCAAAAATAACTGGAAATGTGCTGATATCAAAGGATTCCACTGATTATGCAAGGTTTCCACTCATATTTAGTATTTTGTTTTAAATCAGAGGCTGTCCAAAGTCAATGCAGCATCATAATTCTGTAAAACATTTAATTGTAATAATTGAGTGCTCTGACTTGTCTAGTAAAGCTTTCTGTAATCATATAAAAGGAGGTAGCTAGACAGAGCTCAAGAGCGAGTGTTATTAAGTTCTAGGGCAGGAGGTTAATCATGTAATCATCTTTCTATTTCCTTAAATTTTAATTAAGTTAATGTAATATTGGAAGATACATATGTAGAAGGATAATATCCCCTTCAAAGTGTCCTTACACTTTTACATAATGCCATAACCCTGTCAAATCATGGTGATATTCTCTGAGGGTTCCAGCCACATCACTGTGAAGTAATATCTGAAGAATAAGTCATCAGCTGGCCTTCTTTTTTAATGCCCTGTTTTTTGTTACTTTCAACAGTTTGTCTGTTTATACTATGTTAGATGTTTAGCTGCAGGGCCCCTTTTTTATTTGGGGATTTTTTTTAGGCACCAGTGTAATTATGTGCTTTGTTCCAAGGTGAGTCCTTCATGGAGAACAGTGTTGCTGCATCAGAGCACTTAAAGAAGAGCCCTCTCTCTCAAAACTCTGCAGGACTGAGTCCTGGCCTGAGGTCTCCCTCCAAACTGCTGCATCTTAACAACTCTACAGGTAGGAAGAGTCACAGAGACCAGGAGCGTTGTATCTATCAAAAAACAGCCCTTCATTCAGAAATGCACAAATCTCTGTTAGTGTAAATGTATTACCTCTGTTAATGCTGATACAGTGGTATCCACTCCAGTAAGTCTGGTTTTAACTAAGGCTTATTGATCACCAAAATTCTATACAGTGATCTCTGGATTTTTTTGCCACTCGGGCAAACATTTTATCTTTCATTGTGAAGATGGTAAGACGGAGAAGATCACAGGGTAATAGACTGTATGGACAGACGGGCCACAACTCCTAATCTTTGAATTCAGGTGTTTTCAGTCCCATTGCCACGTGTTGAAAATCAAGTAAGTGGTATTATTGCAAACTTTAGGAATCATTTAGGAACCATAGCAACTCAGTCACAAATTGGCAGACCACCTAAAGTCACAGAGTGGGGTCACCGAATGCTGGGGCGCATGGTACATAAAAGTGGCCAATGCTCTGCTGGCTCAGTAACTGCAAAGTTAACATCAGCACAAAAACTGTGCAGCAGGATCTTCATGGCATGGGTTTCTGTGGCTGAGCAGCTCCTATAATTTTACTGTGCACGTGACCCAGTAGTTTTGTCCATATAGTGTATATATCAGTTTTTCTCAAATTTATGTTTACTTACACATATATTTCTTGTAACACGTTAGAACTACCCCTTTTTTGTGTCTGTATTGCAGGAAGTGAAGACAATTGCAGTTCTTTGAGCTCTGATTTTGTAGTCTTTGTAGCTCATCTGGCCTGATGAGCTACAACCGATGACCGATGAGCTCATGTTATGGCAAGGTGTCCATTGTCTGTCAGTACGTTCACAATTCACAAGAATTGCTACTCCTCCTGCAGTATTGGTCAGAAGTTAATTAAACTTGCACACAATGATCACCTAATGTGTCTTCACCCAAATGGTGCTCAAGGTCAAAGTCACATTTGCCATTCTCAATGGATTTTAATTCTCATTAGTTTGCGCCAAGAAAACTTATCGCTTACTTTCTCTGTTTCACACATTACAATAACCTGTGAATTGTGATGGATTGTGGGCCAGATGAGCTACTATATCACTGACGTTCAAACCTAAGAATGCAGCATCAGGAAACCCTGTCTACAAAATTTAAAAAAATAAAAATAAAAAATCCTTGTAAATTTTGACAAAGCATTACCCGTGTAATTAGCAGCTCTTAATGTTTGCCTTAAAAATTAAACCAAGCACACAGTGGTAAATGTAATGGTATTCATATTTTTACTCTTAATGAGCACTTAAAACGCTAAAACACTATAAGGTGCATTATGGGGTAGTTACAATCGGGGGGTCGTGAGAACATTTTGGCCTAAAGTGTCACTTTGCCAGATGTCAACAATGCATTTTCTTACCCTCTGTGTTGCCCAGCCCACTTTTGTTTCCTTTTGTTTCACTGGAAAGGCCCAATTCAAATGATGGTGTCAGGTTTTTTTGTTTGTTTTTTTTTAAGTTAGTTAGTGACGTTTGTAGTGGACAGTTGTGTTTACACTACATTCTGCGTTTGTTTGCATGTGCAGCCTGTATGTTTATGCATTTTGAGCTAAACTCATACCTTTGCAGAGATAGAACAAGAACATACTGACGTTTGTAGTCATGTGAATGCAAAAAGTATAATTTAGTTTTGTCAAGTCTTACAGTTCCATTGTATGTGCACAGATGTCAGAATAAGATTTTCAGTCTGTGTCGCACCCTACTGCACTAGGACAATGGTAAACATGTTGTGGTTTTTCTATTTGGTAATTTGTTATTACAAGCTAATGCATGCTCATGAAAAATAAATAACTGTGTTATGAAGTTGTATTTCTACATGTGCTCTCCCAGGCTCAGGTAGTTTCCGGGAGAGCCCCAGGCCCAGCGGTCAGGATCCCAACCTGTGGACAGTAGATGAAGTCATGCAGTATATCAGGGATATTGATCCAGTTCTGGCCCCACATGCTGACCTTTTCAGGAAACATGTATGTATTTATTCATAATAATGAATGTAAAGTGAATGTTTCAAATACAGGTAGATACACTAGATATCAATTTTATTTATTAATGTTGTGCAGCTCTGTTTAAAATAAGAAAATGGGAAAAAAACAAAACAAAAAAAAAAATTTACTTTACACTCATTGCTCTGCTACAGGAAATTGATGGGAAAGCCCTCCTGTTGCTCCGTAGCGACATGATGATGAAATACATGGGCTTGAAGCTCGGCCCTGCCCTCAAACTTACCTTCCACATTGACAAGCTCAAACGTGCTTGATGACGTCGGCCAACCAGATGCAGCCTTCGGAAGGACTTAGCTCTAGCTCCACCTCCCTGTTCTAGGTTCAGTATATCATGCACTTCATAACGGACATATACTGACAATTTACATGTAGCAGCTTCCAGCATACTCCATCCAGTATACATACCCCTGTTCTAACCTCAGTCAGTGAGGGATGTTTATTTTGTGTAGCACAATCCAGCCCTAAGGCAGCATGGGATACGTAGGATCAGCCACTTGTCTGTCATCTGTTTTGCATTTCAGTCTAACTTGAAGAATCATATGTGGCCATTTTAACTGTAAAGGGCCTTTTGGCCTGCTTTTATTATGTTACATTTATCTGTACATTTCATATTTTGTACTTCATGAATACAGTATATGGACTTTTTCAGTGTTTTGTGTTGGGATATGCTAAAAGAAAGAAAACCCTAAAAGAAGAAAAGAAACGCTACATCCCAATAGTTGGGATTTCTTCTGATTAGTCTCTGTTTGAGGCAGAATTTTGCAACTACAATATTAATTATGGTTAGAAAAATGTGTTTTATAAAACTTTATTCTGAAAGAAACTGCCATGAAAATGTTTTTTTTCTCTTATTCTGGATGTTGTTTACAATGCCTTGTCTTGTCTTTGTTATTTGTACTTTTTTAATTTTTTATACTATATTATTAGAGTTCCTACATGGAGAGCCCTATCATACTTCACATTGTTCAATAAATATATAATAATTCAAGTGTCCTTTTTTCCCTGTATTTCTTTTTTTTAACTTCATTGTAAACAAAATTTGTGACATGTTCTGTGTTAACAGTCTGCTGTTACAGATTTTTCTAAAGTTTTAAATTCAAGTGCTTTGTCCTTTTAATTTAGAGACCAGTTAACGTGGGGGCTATTTTAGCTCACCAGGTTGAGCAGGCGACCCATATGCCATGAGGCTACTGCAGAGACCGGGTTCTAATCTTTTCTGTGCCATTTGCTACATCTTCCCCCTGCTCTGTCTTCCAGCTTTCCTGTCAACTCTCAACTGTCCTGTCATAATAAAGGGTAAAAAAAAATACTTTTAAAAACATTAACATGAAATATACCCCATGCAAAGAGTTGGAAACTTTAAAATTGTTCACAAAAATACATTCATTATAATAATTCATTCACGTTTTGAGGAGCATGCTTAATTTATTGAGGGTTCTTCCATTAACAGATGCTTACCAACAGAGGGCAGCATATATCTGTCAATCTTTTTTTCAGTCATGTCCTTAAATCTCTCCTAGGGACACTGCGATGCACTACCATGGGTGGGCATATCTCCATCTGTTAGACAGCATGATAATATCAGTGATATTTTTATGCCATGTAAGGACTATTTCATATGTTGCCTCTGTATTTGTACCACATTCCTTTGTAAATGTTATTTCATTAATTCACCAATATTTAAAGATGAAGATGGAAAATATGTCTGATATGGCTTTTCAAAAGCAAATATGTGCAAAAATATAGTCATGTTGACAGGAAAAAAGGTGATTGAAAGAACCTTGGAGTTGTAACCATACATTTCGACTCCAAGGATAAAGCATAAAATCTGTTTTATCAGCTTAAAATAGAGCCATGGAAGACTCGAGTGCAATGTCAAAAATAAAATAGTAACTCAACAGTTTAAAATTAAAAATTTTAAAAGACCTCTGATAAAAATAAGTATTTAAAAGAGATTTAAAAGAAGATACTGACATAGCAGGTCAAAGTTCCTCAGGCTGGTCGTTCCCAAAACTGAGGAGCTCTAAATGCAAACACTTTCTTACCTTTAGCTGTAAGATTGAGGTGGGAACAGTTTCCTGCCTGAGGAAGTCAGGCTGCTCGCTCGTTGGCAAGGAGAGTAATTCTAAAACAAATGGGCAGTCAGTCTAGGATCATTAAACCAACTGAGTGATCACTTTTCTTGATTCTTGTAAGAAGTCTTGCTACTGCATTTTGAACAATTTGAAGTCCATTCTGTTGATTTCTGATTGATACCTGATAAAGGAACACTACAACAATCTAACTGTGGAGAAGTAAAAGCTTGAATGATAGTTTGTGTGTTGTGAAATATATCTATGACATCTGTACATTTTTCCTTGATTTTAAAAGGCTTACTAATGATTACATGATGTCTTCTGGTTCACTGAAATGCGATTATCAGTGTTTGTGCAAGGCAGGCTTCAGGTTTCCCCATAACGATTGTTTGAACTGTCTTTTGTGCCAGGATCAGATTCCAAAATAGCTGTGATGTAACAAATGATGCTCGTAGGTACACACCTTAAATTTAGATAGTTTGGGTCGACACAGAGAGAATAATCACATTTAGCAGAAGAATTTTAAACTCTGTCAAACTCTGAACGTACAATTCCTGTTTTGACATTTAGACATGCAAACATTTTTGATATCTCACCTACAGATTTACAGGTTCTGCTTCCATAACACTAAAATAGCTTTTCAATTATTTATTGAACAAAAATGTTAACAGATGTGATATTCTGTGGAAAAACTAACACCCATGTAATGTACCCACATTAATATATAACACTACATGTCACATTTTAACCATATATTCATACAGTGCTTTTTTCTATACACTTTACCTCACATCCACAACCAATTTAGAATCACCAATTAACCTAACATTCATGTCTTTGGACTGTGGGAGGAGGCTCAGAGGCAACCCATACAGGCACAGGGAGAACATGCGACTCCACACGGAAAGGCCACACCTGGGGTTCAGACAAGGAACCTTCTTGCTGTGAGGCAACAGTGCTAACCACAGCACCACCCCACTTTGTCCTTTGTAGGTAGTAATGACCCCTTTAGCAAAATTTCTTGCATTATAGTCCACCAAATTCCAACATCAGCTTGCTGAATTTTTTTTTTTACTCTTCCATGCAAAACTCATTCTGTGGCAAGATGTTTGAGGGTGTCTTTTCTTATATGCACTGCTTGTTTTGAATTACCAGTTGGATTCAAATATGGGCTTTAACTAGGCCATTCTTCCATTTCTTCTTTTTTAAGTCATTCTTTTGTGGATTTGTCAGTGTATTAAAGATCATTATTCTCTTGTAAGGTCCACTTCCAACTTAAACTTTCAGACAGATGGCCTCACTCTGTGATATGATGGAGAATTCGTAGTTGAATCAATGACTGCAAGCTGCCGAGTATTAGAGGCTGTGGAGTAACCAAAACTCATAACTTTTCAATCACCACGTTTCACAGTTGGCATGAGGTGCTTCTTCCAAAGAAGCTGTCTTTGGCCATTGCCAAACATGTCCATTACTGTGGCCAAACAACTAAATCTTTGGTTTGTCCAGAGCACATTATTCCAAAGAGCCTGGTTTTTGCCAGTATGTTTACTGGCAAACCATGGTTTTGTTATACTGTTCTTTTTGGAAAGCAAAAGCTTTTTTCCTGGTTTGGCTCCCATGCTGTTCAAATGTGTGCATGTATTTCTGATAGTAGATGCATGAACTTTGACACAAACAGTTCTCTGGCCAGTTGATTGAAATCTGTTTGTAGATGATGTAGATGATGAAAATCTTTTCAAATCCCTTGCCAGCCTTCAGAAAGGCCCTAGAGAGCTCTTTAGATCTAGGCATGGCAGTGCACCCTTCAAAAGCTGAGAAAACACCCGACACTACATATCAAAAGGTTTAAATAAGACAGCTTCCACCTGTCAACCCCTAAGGAGGTTATAGTTATTGGCACCCAATCTGGAACTCTTGATTTACATTCTGTGGATGTGAGGCTGTATGTATAAATATGTGTGTACTTAAAATTTGCTCGTGACTTTTTTATTTATTTATTTATTTTTTATTTTGTAGGCACAATGTCAAAGAGAATCAAGTGTTTGCTTGTTTAAATATGTTGAAAAAGGGGGGACACTTATGACTGTAAATGTTTCTTCACAGCTTAAGTCAAACATCAGTAACACCGACCAAAACACAGTTTTGAGTTAAAGGTGACCTTAAAGACCATCCATCCATCCATTTTCTGAACCTATTGTTCATTCTGTTTCTGGTAATTTTGCTGTCACTGTTCCTGTCAGTCTGACTGGATAATAGGCATGTGGGCACAAAATTACTTCTACCAAAGCAACTCAGCACAACACAGAAAAATCTAACCACATCCTGTCAGTAAAGACAGGAAAGCAAATCACATAAGACTGAAAACAGTGACCAAACCCACCCCAGCAAGTGACATGAATAGGGATAAGTACATTTCTGTGTGCATGTAAGCATATGACACGCACAGTCTGTGCTGTGTTTGTGTAGTGTGCTAAGGCACATGTGACAAGCTCAGAGCTCATGGCTGATGCCTCTGCTTGTTGGTGTGTAATACTAGCCAATATGTAGTGCACGAAGCCAGTGCTATTTATAGAAATAACGGCTCCATGTGCTGCATGTTGTGTTTATGAAGGCTGTGAAGTCAGTTTTCAACTTTAGTTCTTAACACTGCTGTAGGATTTTTTTATCAGGTGCCATTCTTGTTTTGCTGTTAGGGCACCAGGCAGAAGACTTTAAATATCATGAATAACCAACCCAGCCACGGGGGGCCCCCACAAGCCAGTGTACTCCTAGTGCCGGTCCCAAGCCCGGATAAATGGGGAGAGTTGTGTCAGGAAGGGCATCCAGCATAAAATCTTTGCCAAATCAAACATGCGGATCATGTAGGTGAAGGGAACAGAGGTGATGAGGAGGTGCTGGGTAGGTATGATGTAAAGGAGAGAAATGTTGGACAGATGTTAGTGGATTTTGCCAAAAGGATGGAAATAGCTGTGGTGAACACGTACTTACTACGGACATAGGGTGACGTATAAGAGTGGAGGACGGTGCACACAGGATTGACTACATCTTATACAGAAGGTGCAATCTGAAAGAGATAGGAGACTGTAAGGTGGTGTCAGGGGAGAATGTAGCTAGACAGCATCGGATGGTAGTTTGTAGGATGACACGGGAGATTAAGAAGAGGAAGCGAGTGAAGGCAAAGGCAAGGATTAAATGGTGGAAATTGAACAAGGAAGAATGTTGTGCAGAGTTCAGGAAGGTGTTGAGACA
>VVAS01033843.1:7235-18202 GCA_015103295.1 Ptychochromis oligacanthus
ATTCACAGATATCAGCTTACATTTCCTCACATATAATCCAGCTTGTTTTGCATTTTTCATTTAAAAAAAAAAACAAAAAAACATCATGTTATTGTCATAGTATTGAGTAATACGCCCTTATGCAAGATATGCCGTTATATATACCTTACACACATGTAACTGAGTCATGTTATGGAGACCAGCGGTGCCCCTGTGAGAGCCCCTTTACATGATAGAGCCCACCTGCCTAATCCTCTGTCTGTGGTAACTGATCTGTACGGGCCACAAGTCATGTGTGAAAGCATTATAAATCTCTTTGCTGTGGACCGGTGTGTTTAACCCAAGGAACAATGCGCTGCATTAGATGTCTGCATTCATCCACAGGCTGGAGGCTATCATCTTTGAGCGTGTGTATGTGTGTGTGTGGGAGATGCAAGCATCCACGCTCATGTGTACGTGCGCGCAGACTATTGTTGACCCTGTTTTATTAAATACAACCTGCTGCTCCCACTCGCCCACCGCTAAAATACTTCATAGCTTCCTTTATTGAATTATCTTTTATTTGGCCATATCACAGTGCGTCTTTGCCAGTCTTTGAAAGTGGCGCTTTCATAAGACACTGATGACACAGCTCATTGGATTTAGCGCCTAATCAGAGGCTTTTTAATGTATTCTCTGTGATTCATGAGATTGGATCCAAGCTTTATGAAAAGTCTTCCATTTGCATCTATGAGAAGAAAGGGTTCGGGTATTTCAGGCTCCTTTATCTGAGCTCATATCTTTTTTCATTTCAGCAGAAGGTTTTATCTGGGATTTAAAATGTGAATCATAATCACCCCTCCAAAACACATTTTCACTCTGAGATTGGATTTTTGGGGAAATATTGAATCTTGCTACTTCAAGCTACAATTTTGAATAGATGTTTCCTATGATGGAATAAATCCTTCTTCATTTGCATGTTTGTCATAAAATTATTTAAACCTTTAATCTTTTTACCCAGAAAATATCTTAATTATTGTAATTGAGTATTGTTTTCTATGTTTTGGTTAGTGTTTTAAGAAGAATCTTTCCCAGCCACTCTTTTTTCTTAGAAACAAACGACTTCAAAACACCCCTTTTTAATCTGCATGTCTGAATGTCATCTCTACGTCTCTCTGCAGGTGTGATCCGTGAGAGCTACCAGAAGGGTCGTGACCAGCTGGTTCCTGTAACCCTCTTGGCCATCGCCGTTATCCTCGCATTTGCCATGGGTGCAATCTTTTCTGGCATCATTGTCTACTGTGTCTGTGACCATCGTCGTCGAGACATGGACCTGACAGGCCGTAAAGACAAGGACAGCCACCACCTCCACTCCCGCCGGGGATCCATGAACAGCGTAACCAAGCTGACGGGTCTGTTTGAGACGCAGGCCAAAGAAGGTCGTCCTGAGGCGATCCTCACCCCTTTGATGCACAATGGAAGACTGACACCAAATGGGAAGATGCTCATAAAAGCAGACCAACATCACCTGGACCTCGCTGCTCTGCCAACACCTGAATCCACCCCCATGCAGCCACGTCGTAAGCCCAGCCGGGGAAGCCGTGAGTGGGAGAGAAATCAGAACCTCATTAACGCTTGCACCAAGGACATGCCACCAATGGGGTCTCCTGTTATCTCTACAGACCTGCCCCTGAGGGCCTCACCGGGGCACATCCCTAGTGTGGTAGTCCTACCGCTCCAGCAGCATCAGCACCAGCTTCAGCCTCATCTGCAGCAGCACCAGCAGTCCTACCAACATGAGTATGTGGAGCAGCCCCATCATAGTGATCTGAGCATGGGCCACGGTGTAATGGACGACCAGGGGGCTACCCTGGAGTACAAGACAGTGAAGAGCCCATGTCACAACCTTAGCATGGGGGATCCAGATGGGGTGCTGCCACCGCGTGTGCCCCAACGGGAGGCCTCTCTCACCGTCCCACCTGCCGTCCCACAGATGGGCAAACGCCTGGAGGTCCACTCGTCAGTCTATGGGCTCCGGAAAGGATCAGCATCTGGTGCTTCTGGATCCTCTGCCCTCAAGAAGCACAACACCAACTCGTCTAACTCCTCCCATTTGGCGAGACATCACAGCTTCAACCGTGTTGAGACTCCGCCACCTGCACCTCAGAGAGTGGACTCCATACAAATGACAGCACAGGGCATATCTCTGTCACGGCAGCCTGGAACGAGCTCCTACGGTTCACTGCCTCGAACGGGCGTCAAATATCTCAAGCCTGATGTCCCTCCCAAACCCTCTGTAGTCTCACTCTCGACAAAAGTCAAGTCCAGTGACTCTGGCACATAGTTAGGTTGTTTGCCTGTCAGTCCAATGTGAACAGACAATAGTGAAAGGTGTTTTCTGAAAGAGAGATAAAAACAAGGAATACTGTACAACTTGCATCTCCTTTTAGTGTTTTTGTTTGTTTTTGGTGTACAGTACAGTGGAAATGCAACACATTTTTTTTTTTTTAAGAAAACACTTTCTTTTTATATAAATATGTAAATATTATACAATGGTTGTTGTCAGTTGTGACAGTCATCGAGCTAATGCTCTGGCTGGCTCACAGTTCCTGTGTAAACATACACGGGGACATGTGCTACTGAAAAAGAAGAAGATGATGCTTGTCCTGAATATTTCATCCATTGGCACCCTGTAGCATTCAAGACAGTGGTTCTCTTGTTTGTGGTGTCTTTGGTCACTGAGACTTGATTTGACACTTGGTCATGCTGGTGAAAGCACATGCGAAGACAGCATGAGGGGGTTGGACAATAATTGTTGTACAATAACTTGAGGACAGGAGAATCTGAGCAAACAAGCACTCAGAGAGAATGAGTTCGGACTAAAAGGACAGACAGCTGCCTGAGTTCTGGTGGAAACTGTGAAAAGCCTCTCAGTGTTACAGCAATCAAGTCCTGCCTGGGTATGACTCAAAGCCTGGGCCAGAAGAATCCTCTACTGTACTGGTTACTGAATAACACATGACTGTTAATACTAATAGCTTGTTGTATTTATTTTTATTAAGTGCTTTTGAAAACAACAGACTGACTTTCTAGGCTTGGAGAGAAAGAGGACAAAGAAGAGATCTTTTAATATTAATTAATCAAGAGTGAGAAAAAAAAATATTTAAAGTCATTAAACTGGAGCCAGTAGAACTTTCTCGATGACTAAAGTTCCACTAGGTCTTACTGTGTGCTCAGTGGGACCTGCAGCTTGAGATATACGTGACCTCTGGGACAAGGAGGAGATATTTATTTAAACTGTGCCAGACCAGGACTTTTACCTTTATGGACCAGAATTTCCTTTGTTTTAGATCAATCATAAAAAAAGAATCCTGAATCTCACCCTTTCACTCCTCCAATGAGCATAACCCTGCCCCGCTCAATCAGCACTGTGGTTTTGTGTGAGTCCGAAACATTTGTCCTGATTGGTTGCTGGCTTACTGGTGCCATCAAAGCTCACTGTTGCATGTTGCAAATATAAGAGAAAGCAGCTGCAGCAACAGTACGGGAATCTGCGTACAAAAAGAAGCTGTAAGCGAGGCTGCAAGCAAATGAGCGATGCCTCTGTCTCGGAACGCATCGTCTTTTCTAGCGGCGTCACGAAGAAGAGCAGGCGAAAAGAAAAATTATAGAAACATCTGTCTTGCCTGCTTCTGTTTCCACATGTAAATTTGTGCCTTACACCCTAAAGTAGTGACAATGTTTTCTTTAATAGCTGTTAACTTTGTCTCCTTGTTGTATTTTTTATTTTTCTTGTCATGATATTTCCCTGGTTTGATAAAAATGCAATTAAAGAATGTAGGTGTTATTGTTGTAATTCTGGTCCCTAGACAAAACACACTTACAGTCCAGAGAGAAGGGAGGAAAGAGCAATCACTTTCTCCTTTCACTCTTTCTCTCTGGCACCCACGCATAAACACATGCACATACACACACATACACACTCATCTTTGTGATTCATTTCTGATTGTGCCATTAATGCGCTTAAAACGACCCTTTATGTTGTGCTGGCAGTGTCGATGAAGACGTTGTGAGTGTTTTTTGATTTCCTGTTTTATACAATTTCAAAAGTCCTGGTATTTGTTTTTACTTGTTTTTGCTGTTTGTTTGGAGTGGTGGTCAATGGAACAATTAACATTTGTTACTTAAGAAGGCCAACGTAGGTGTATCTTCCTGGTGCACTGCAATAGTAATGCAATGACGGCACCATAGCAAACGTACAGTATGAGATACACATGAACGCCCAGTGTACTAACACAAGTCGAGGCTTCTTGTGTGCATTGAAGCATTCATTTGTTAGGCGGTTGCATAAACAGGCTGGTTCCTGTAAAAAAAAAAAAAAACAACTGACATTTTGAAACAACGCTATTAAAAATTGTACTTTATTTAACCCCCCCTTTTTGTAAGAGAAAACAGTTTGGGAAGTTTAGAGATAATTTTTTATTTTGCCTCACTAACTCTCATTATCAAAGACTTATGAATGGCTGAGAGTTTAACTAATGATGAGATGATTTCACTTCCTTTTTACTTGAGGGTTTTTATGGATCACCCCACACTTTAACACTTAAATCATTGGAGCACTCCCTTAGTGTTGTATGTGTAGATAGGTTAAAGTTTTTGATATCAATATTCTTTCTGGAGGAAAGCCAAGAGTGTCTCAATCCACAGCTAGACTAAGATGGATATATGCAGGATCTGTGACCTGACTAATGTGTACATAGATGCTTGAAGGGAATGGTTGCAAGTGATGAGGTCACGGGCAACAGAGTAGTTCAAAACATGAGCCGAGAGGAAGGTGTCCCGTCCGAAACATGTTCTTGGATCAGCTGCAACAGTTATATCAGTGATTCATTTTAAAGCGAGGACCTTCAAAGTGCAGATAAGCAAGAAGGTATGTTCACTCCAGACTTTCAGAATACTACTTTGTTGTAAATTGGTGACTAGGCACCCTATTTACACCCTCCAGTGCACTGAGTGCATGAACCGGCAACATTCCCAGGGCTGGAATAAGGCTCATTTACAACTGAATGTTTCTTGTTTTGAAATGTTCATTTGTGTTGTTTCCCACCTGGATGAATCGTCATGTCCATGCTGAATGTGAACAAGAAAACCTGTCTAGGTCAGAAGGTTGAATGTCCACATCCTGTGTAGACAAGTACATTTAGCTGTGGGTGCATTTATGATTCAGCAACATCAAGCGCTTTGATATCAGAGAAGGGCTGAGCATTTTAAAGACTGAAGGCTGCTGTGGACAGTGAGGTTCTTTGGTGTGTGCCTTTTTGTCTTTCACCCTTGTTATAATACACTGCTATTAGATGCAAATCGACTCTCTTCTCAACTTCTCAAACTTTTGAACTTTGTAAGCTTGTAAGATATTGTGACGTCACAAAGTTTTTTGCCCTACTCTCTCCACTTCCTTAACATCTGATTCACAGCTTAATGTATGTTGTAAAGAAAAAAAAAACTCTTTAATTTAATGCAAAATGTAATAAAAAAAAGAAAAAAAAAGAAAATAAAATTCTTGTCATGAAGACTGTGATATGTCCTTGACTTTTTCCACTTGTTTCTCTGCCTGAGGTTATTATTTTTATTCTGGGAACATCTTCAGTCGCTGAATTTTGTGGAACACAGTTTGGGGAAAACCAAGCCTTGGTTTTGCACAGGATTTAAAGGTTCTTTTGATAGAAAATCCCTTTTAAAGAAAGTATTATACTTTTGTGACCTGAAGTACACTATTCTATTTTTGCTTGTAATACCACCACCAACCCCTTAAGATCTGAGAAACATTCCTTACAAAGCAAGCCTAAGTAGATAAAAGTACTTTAAACTTAAGTGGGAAACTTCATATTCCATAAGTGAGATGAGACAAGGTTATGAGCACAGGGAAGAGGCCTGTACTCCATTTCTAGGGTTGATCATGTTGGTTAAATGAAGCAGGCAGTTTGATGGAGACAGAAAGCAGATTTTTGTATGCAGGTTGGTATATTGGACACGCCAAATCGCCTTTTAAACTAGAAGGAGTTGAGCCAATTGTGCTTTTGGTGTAATCAATTTAATGCCATATAGGCAGTCAACAAACTCACAGACGTTCTGAAGGTAAATGTAAGACAACAGAGTGAGTCCTTTTGCTTCCATTCAAAAGCCTTGCAGCTGCATTTTTCTAACCAGCTGCAGAACATAAAGTGTGTAAGGACTGTTAACCGAAATCACTTCAATTCTTTCTCAAGGGCCGAGACAAATGGCTAGATTTTAGAAACAGATAAAAACACGACCCGTTAACTTCTCGAAGTGACAATAATCAATCTATAGTGTTATCAAATGACTTTGGGGAGTTGGTGGTTCATAATGAACCCACCAGGAGTGATCCCAGAAATCTACATTTTTCCATCACCCCATGGAGGATTTGGGTGTCTTTAACTCTTTAACTTATTGTTTTGATTTTCAATCACATACCTTCAGTCCTATCAGCTATTTTTCAGCAGTATAACAGCTCTAAAATGAAGACTATACTCTAAGCTAAAAGGAGATTTGTACATATTTGTATTTATCAGCCATGTACAAACACAATCAACTATATTACCTTCTAATTTTGAAAACGTGATTACGACTCAAACATGATTCCGAAGTTTGTAACACAGGGTTTTATACATCCTGCCATGATTTTCCACAGTGTCCCTCTAAAGGTGCAAGTTTCTCTGAATGTTCTCTTTATTTAATGAAATGAAGTTTAATTCAAACCATCAGTCAAGGGTATCAGGTTAGGGCTATTTGTATAAGAGTATTTTGTCTACTGTACATGACAATGAATCATGGCATTAGATGAGCCTTCTTAGGTTTCATATAAAAGGAGACATATGAGAAAATAAAATCACAGTTAAAAACTTCACCTCAAGCCACCCTTCTGACAGTCTGTCTGACCTTAGAATACCTATGGTGTAATTTTCATTAGAGTCCTGACTCACAAATCATGAAAACAAATCTTATCACCTTCAGATTATCATTGCTGACTAACACTGACCAGCAAAGCTTCTGTTTCAAATAAAGGTCTCCAGTTTCATACATTAGCACATCCTTGGTACCACTTTGTCATGAATTGTGGCTTTGGCATGTAGTTTGACACTCTGCCTTTGATCATGAGGTGACTCACAAGTTATAATCATTGGTATAAGTCAGCCTTTGCATGGAGATCAGATAACCAGGATGTGGTGGAGCTAATGAAGCCTATCGCTGCCTTCACAATGCTGCATTGTGAAGTTTCCTTTCAGGCATCCGTGTGTTGTTGCACTACTCAGAGATCAAGATTCAGATATTCACCACTAAGTCTTCTCTAACATGACAAGCACACAATTGTATCTAATGATGACTAGTGGGAGCTGGTATTTTTCACTGAGCTAGTCAGAGTGTGCTTCAAAGGTTAGCTTTTAAGGAGTCAAAACTGGGGTACGGTTGAGGGGGAAATTGATGGGAAGAGATAAAGACAGCATGACAAACTCTGGAGAGGGTATCAATATCAATAATAATGGAATTCTAACTGCAAAACCATAGTCAAGCCAATACACATATGTGGTCTCACGTGTGCTGTTGTTATAAGTATATTTCCATCCATCCATTTTCTACCGCTTATCCAACTCAGGGTCGCGGGGCATAAGTATATTTGCTAGTCTTAATTTGCACGTTATAACATTGTGGAAAATTATGTAGTTGTGTGATAGACCGACAACCTGTTCAGGGTGTACCCTGCCTCTTGCCCTGTGGCAGCTGGTATCGGCTCCAGCAACCGTGAATTGCATAAGTGGAAGAAAATGGATGGATGGATGGATGGGAAATTATATTTCGATTCAAATAATTGGGGATAATTTGAATGTATGCAGAATCATTTGTTTAGCTTGCACCATAAGTGGATAAGTGGGACAATAGTTATTTTTACATTATCTGTCACTCTTGTTCATCTCCATTGTCCAATGCAGTCACCATACATTTCATTTTATCATGCAGATATGGTAACAGTTTCACTGTACTGTATTTCTTTAAGTGTCATCCAGGAGAATTAAATTATTAATAATGATATGAAGGAAAATTTTGGACCAGCATTAAAATAAAATACTTATTTGCCATTGTATCCATTTTTAAGTCTAGACTTATTTCGGCCATCCCCGTATTGAAACCAGACGTGACAAGCTAGGGATGGATCTAGATCTACTAGGGCTCTGTGCAGTGTGGGTGCCCATAGCTGGTGACTTGTCTGCCCTAGAGCAGATGCAAGCAAAAGAGACAGTGAAGTGCCTATTATGTATTATCTAAATATGTTTTACTCAGAATAGAACCACAATTTACCACAATTTTTTAATAAAGTTTGAAAATAGTGGAACAAAAATAAGCATAAATAGTACTAAAGGGAGCAAAAGGGTTGTTTTTATGAGAGACCTTTATGCAGCTGTACTTCTTTTTACAACTAACTGAAGGAGTCGCCGGTGTAGGGCACTTCTGTACCAACTTCACATTTATATACAGCCTGTGGCTTATCAGCAAGTCTTATAATTTATTGAAGAGTTGCTGTATTTTTTTTTTTTTTTCACTTTAGAACAATTTTCAGACTAAATATTTTCTATTGTAAAGCGCTATACACTGGAGTTAGTGAATCATCTCTTGCTCGTTTACAATTAGTCCAAACCACTGACAAATTTAAAAGAAAGATCACATTACTTGAGTGTTAGCAGACTTACACTGGCTCACTGTGCATTACAAAAACCAGTATAAAAGTGGTACTGTTTGTGTTTAAAGTCTTAAATGGTCTTGCACTTGCATGGTGTGGTAAATTTGCTGCATCCATATACCCCAAGATCCTTAGAGTCTACATGCCAATCACTTTTGACTATCCCATGGCTGAAGCTTTTGGCTGTCATTGCACCAAGACTTTGAAACGATCTCCCAAGTGACCTCTGACAAGCATCATGTGACTGTTTTTAAATCTAAGACGTATCTTTATCGTGAAGCTATCGTGAACTGTAGATGAAGAATAGTTTGTTGTGTTAAATGTGTGTAGGGCGAACCCTTTTCTTTTTCTATTTTTATTATGAAGCACTTTGGTTTTAAATGTGCTCTATAAATTTGTTTTTACTTATTTACTATTTGACTGGATTTAGCTTAAACTGCATGTTTCTAATAAATATAAATTGACTGTGGATGCGAGAGAAAAACAGACATAGTTGTGGGTTTGCAGCTTTATATATTAATGCTTTAATGTATCTATTAAAATCACTTGATTAGCTGCTTTGGAAATGCCATATGCTTTAAATCTTTCTAGCTTAAATCTTGATGACTCAATTAAAACTGCCCCATAACCTGACATTATGACTTGTTGATCCAAGCGCTTGATGGCTATTTTCCCCAACAGATGGCAGCCTGGTAGACTTTCAACGAGCCAAAAAAAAACAGCCTCCTACCAGCAGACCAGTAAACCAACCAACAAGCTGGCCGTTAAAACCCTCCAGACAACTTGCTTTTCAGTTAAACTAGTCGTTTGTGCAGCCTGCAGGCCCCCGCCACTGCCTCACAACTCTAATCCACCTTGCCTGGCTGTGGCCTGGAAGTGCTCATTTCGAGTGCCCCGCAATCTGTGGTCACAACAAGCTTAGCTGCGTGCTAATCCGCCTTGTTCCATCCAGCAAATCATTATCCTCTCACTGATACCGTCTCGATCCGTCACTGCTCTTAATGGCACACATCCTAATGTTTTTTTCATGCATTTTTCTGCCAAAAAATGGTTGCTCCAGCTACAATGACTCAGACAAAAAAAAAAAGAAAAAAGAAAAAAGAATAGGCACAAAAAACAGACAAATAAACAAGCAGAGGGGATAATTACCTGCCAAGTGAAAAAAAAACCCTCATAGATTTAAAGTCAAAATAGACAGGGAGGCAGACAGACACACAGATTTCTGCTCTCACACACGCATTAACACAATAAATAATGTGTCCCTTGTGAATTTATATTGTGCTCTATGAGTCATTAATGGGGGTCAGTAGGTCCCTAAATGCCCATTCCCATGTTGGCTGGTTTGTCATTAATGTATCACAGTCAATGTCATAATGGAGTCTGTTTTACAAACACCTGTGTGTGCGTATTATAGTCTGGGATCAAACTTACGAGGACAGTCAGGTCATGTCAATGTAATTTTTCTGGGAATTTGGAGTTTTGAGAAACACAGTTTACATCCCAAAGTTAACAATGTACTTAATTAAAAAAAAAAAAAAAATGGTTTAAATGTAGATGAAAATAATTAATAAAGGATTATTTGTTTATTCTTGATGGTGTGGGAAAGGGAATATTTAGAGCACATTATGCCAACTGATCTCAGAATATAAGTATATGACATTAACTGATTTCACTGGTTTGTTACGCATAGAAAATACAGCCCATCAAAGTCTATTTAAAAACAAGATAGGAAACCACCAGGTCTCCTGATGCAGCAAATACAAGGAGTGCTAAAATGACCTGAATATAATACCAGAATAATTGTTGCAGGCATAGACTGTATACAAAAGATGGATTGTACCACTGTGATGTTCCCTATTTCCACATTTTTAGACACATTGTGATGCATTCATAAAATGTAAAGGTTACTTCAAAGTCCTGGGACAATACATCAAGTAAGAATATTAACTTCTTGGGTGAAGGATCATGTTAGAAAAAGAAAAAAAATCCTGTTTAGGTTAGGAATTATACTTAGGAATCTAATTCAAGGTCATACCAGCTCTGTTGTTCTCTTTCTTTTTATATATTTATAATTTTATTTATATGGCACATTTCAAAACAACAGAAGTTGACCCAAAGTGCTTTACACCCTGCAATCCAGGTCTCCAAGAACCCAATTTAAAGCACAGAACTCACATAACAGACAATATGACAAAGATAATAACTAAATTCTAACAATGGTAAAAAGCAATGGTAAAAGCTACTGCAAAACAACTTT
>VVAS01033942.1:1109-12875 GCA_015103295.1 Ptychochromis oligacanthus
ACAGTGCATGTTGGAAGATGTTCAACAGAGGACGATGCTCAGTCAAGATGTTCCCAGTAAAGATTATAGAAGAATAGAAGATACCGTGTGTTTGTGAGTGTGCTTGTATTTTTGTGTCTGGTAGCTACCCTGTATTTGGTTTCTTTATAAAGAGACAGTGAAATGATAATACTAACTAAAGCAGCTAAAGCTCAGATTAACAGGCCCTCATCTACTCTTTGATCCCATGTTATCACAGATATACACCAGTGTTATCATGGCCATACGTTATATAAATGCACATTTGACCATTTGTACACAGAGACACACACACACACACAGATTAGCAGGCAACCATTTATTTGCAATATAATCTTTCAATCCGGGACTTGCTGCAGTGAATTTTAGGGACGTTACCATAATGACTGCAAAATCAATTTCCATAGCAGTGCATTATGTGCGCAGATTATATGGCAAGCATTCATTTCCAAGCAAATGATTAACTCATCTCCTGAGGAAAGGGATGCTCTGAAACACAGTTAATGTATTTACATACACAGTTTACTAGACATTACATTTTTTATACCACAGACAATGTAACTGATGCATTTCACTTCAATTATTTGTTTTAATGGTTAACAGGGCAGTATACATACCTACTTGGTATATAAAGAGTACTTCTTTAAACTTGGATCAGTACATTTTAACTTATAAAATGACATTCAGAAAGGTTGTAACCTTTGTAAACATGTAAAACATCTCTCCATTAGATAGAAATTTTAATTTTTGAATATTTTACAGCTGAAAACAGGGTCAGAACTTCAAATTGTGCATCACATTTTAATTTCAATTCTGCACACTCACAAACTTGATCATCTTTTGCTATGCTGCTTTACAAAGTGATAGACACTCAATAGCAACTTACCCGCTTTTGCCTTCAGAACTGCCTTAATTCTTCATGGCATAGATTCAACAAGGTGATGGAAATATTCTTCAGAGATTTTGGTCCATATTGACATGACAGCATCACACAGTTGCTGCAGATGTGTTGGCTGCACATCCATGATGGGGCTCTCCTGTTCCATCACATCCCAAAGGTGCTCACTTTGATTGAGATCTGGTAACTGTGGAGGCCATTTGAATACAGTAAACTAATTTTCATGTTCAAGAAACCAGTTTGAGATTTGAGCTTTGTAACATGGCGTGTTATCCTGCTGGAAGCAGCCACCAGAAGATGAGCGTGTGTGGATTCATCACTGTGGTCATAAAGGGATGGACATGGTCAGCAACAATACTCAGGTAGACTGTGGGATTTAAATGATGCTCAGTTGGTACCAAGGAGCCCAAAGTGTTCCAAGAAAATATCCCCCACACCATTACACCACCACCAGCCTCAACCAGTGATACAGGACAGGATGGATCCATGCTTTCATGTTGTCTACCCCAAACTCTGACCCTACCATCTTCATGTTGCAGCAGAAATCGAGACTTATCAGACCAGGCAACATTTTTCCAATCATCTATTGTTTTTGGTGAGCTTGTGTGAATTGTAGCCTCAGTTTCCTGTTCTTAGCTGACAGGAGGGGCACCTGGTGTGGTCTTATGCTGCTGTAGCCCAACTGCTTCAAGGTTTGACATGTTGTGCGTTCAGAGATGCTCTTCTGCATACAGTACCTTGGTTGTTGCCACAACAACCATGCCACATTTGAAGTCACTTAATTCACCTTTCTTTCGCATTCTGATGCTCGGTTTGAACTTCAGCAGGTTGTCTTGACCATGTCTACATGCCTAAATGCACTGAGTTGCTGCCATGTGATTGGCTAGTTAGATATTTGCTTTAGCAAGCAGTTGAACAGGTATACCTAATGAAGTGGCCAGTGATTGTATATGACTACAAACGTTCTGTGAGTTTGCGGGCTGTAACCCAAACAACATCACTAGCACCTGTCAGAGCGATCATGTGCCTAAGAAATGATGAAACTGATGTTTCTGCAGAGATCCTGATTCTTGGTTAATTTCCTCAAGTCATGAAATTGATTTGTTGCACTGCATTATGGAGAGTTTCTTGTCATCCCTGTTAAAATCCAGCAATTTCTTCCATACTTTTTTTAAATTATTATTATTATGCTAATGCAAAGGAATGTTCTGTAATAAATGTATTAATTAATACATTTTTTGAAATGAACACGTATGATTTATATGAACATATTATTTTATTGTATAAGTGATTGTGAAATGTGGGACAAAGATTCCCCTTTTCAACATGGATCAGGGTTGTTTATTGCCTGTTTACAGCTACGACACATTCATATATGCATGAATGCACTCAAACACACACAGATGAGTGTAGACACAGATACTATAAACTCACCCCGACACAGCACACACGCAAACTGCAAAAAAAGACAAAAACCCTGCCAAGTGCTGAGAAAACAGATAGTGAAAAAAAGGTGAAGAGGGGATGAGGAAACAAGACCAAAAAAGCTGGATAAAACACAAGTAGAGGAAACTGGAGGTAAAGAAAATAACAAACACACACAATGACAGGGAGGAAAATCCAAGGAAACTGTGTAAAGAGATAGGAATGGTGAACAGGGGAAAAGAATAAAGATGATAGACAGAGACAACATAGAGAATTAGAAAGCAAAACCTGGATAAAATGAAAGAGATAAAAGAACATTGTTAACAGAGAGAAATCAGTATAGCAGCATACAGTGGCATCAGGTTCTTAGGACAGGTTATAGTAACACCGTACTGCCAGTCTGAGGCTGCTTATTTACAAAATTCTACAAATACAGCATTTTTAAACACCTGTAAAGTTTGTTGTACTAAATAAATATGTTTATTAGAAATGGGCAGCCTACCTGATGATGATACTTAATATTACAATCTGCCTTCTGTGCAACAGCAACATGCTACACAGCCAACACTTGTTAATTCAGTAATGCCAACCACTGACTTACAGTGGTTTAGTCAAAGACATTACATCAAAGAAGTTACCGTTTATAGCAAACTGAATGTTTACACTGTTAGATATAGTTTAAAAAGACATTTTTGATGCTATATCTTGCCTAACAAACACGTACGTATCAGATATTATTAGTAATATGAATACATTTGACAAATATGCAGAACCTTCTCAGTATTTACCAAAACAGCAGTCTTCCCTTCAGCCTGAGAGTGTTTTAGTGGCTTAAAGGCTAATGAAATGAGCCAGAGGTGCGGCTGATGGCTAAAGTGGTTGCTGCTGTTTCAAAGGGCAGTATGTTAAGATTGGATGAAAAGCCCGACAGCAGGCTTTTTAGAGGGGGCCAAAGCACAGAGAGAATACGCTGGCTTGCACGGACTCATGACATGAAATAGATTTTATGAAGAAAGGTTAATATATTTTTAAACATACTGTCCCCTTAAAGACAACAAGTGTTCGCAATCTTCCTTATATGACTTTTGATAATGACACAGGAAGTAAATACAATGTAACGCACTGAACAAAGCAAACTCATAATTTAAATCCATTTTGATGGCTACAGTGTTACAATTCTGACCACTTTGTGTATTTTCTTCCACATGCAAAGCACAAGATAAAGTTTCAAAGTGAAGGTTGTTTCCACGGAGAAAAACCACGGTGTTAAATCATGCTGGCTCTTCACTGCAGTCCATACTACAAGCAGAGTGAATAGTCAAAACGAGGTAGGCAGAGGTGGATCAGTAGGAAGCAGTCAGAAGAGACAGAGTTGTTGTGCTAATTGTAGCCTACCCCTGGTGTGGGTGGAAATGAGATCCTGAAATAACTACTTCCTGGTTCTATTTTCAGCTGAGGTCAGCAGCGGAGGAGTACATCATGCTGAGAGGTGTGATGTGGCTCTGTCGGTTTGACCCACACCTGCTGTGTATCCTTTACTCAAACCCTGGAGGGTGAGTGTGTTAGTGTGTGTAAGCATACATGCATATATGCAACACATGTGTCCAAATACAAACAGGTAACTGTTAGAGTGTGTTCACTGTTCGTGTGGGTGACCTTGACTGGGAGCACAAGCACACACAGACAGACCTGCCTCACTAGAAATACATAGCTGTTTGTGTTTTCTCTTTCAGACATGCAGACGCACACATACTCTCTAACACATATCAGTTCGTAAACTTCCAAGACACACCAACATACGCTTGCACACACACACCTCATATCTCACCAATTAGCAGAAATATGCAAACAGAAATCCAGAAACAATTTTACCTTGCAAATGGATACATGTTAACCTATTCTCCCTCTCTCTCTCTCTGACTCTGACACACACACACACACACACACACACACACACACACACACACACAGTATAAGCTCTAGTGTGACATTGAGTCATCAACCCTCTGCTGTAAGTCTTCCTCTTGTCTTTTCCCTTCACTGCAGGGTCCTTAGTTCTGTGAAGGTCAGACAACAGACTAATGAACCTACATGAACACAAGCACACCCATACAGTGCACATACAGAACTGTGCAAAAAGATTTACGGATACTCATTCATCTTGCAATGCCATCTGGAAGGCGTCTGATTGGTTCAAAAATGCACTATGACAACAACCCCAAACGTGCAGCCAGTACTATCTTCAGTGACAAGAAGAACAAAGCGTTCTGCAGCAGATGGTGTGACTTCCACAGAGTCCAGATTGCAACATCATCATTGACTTCAGTCTTGGATTAGAGAAGCTTGAAGACACTGAGATGTACTGAATCACCAGAATAATTGTGGCAAGTTCTCCAAGTACCTTGAAATACTGTGTGCATGTGTACTGAGGAGAACAGTTTTAATGGCAAGGGTGCTCTCATCAAATATCAACTTAATTTTGTTTTTTAATGTTTAGTATGTGGTCATTGAAATGATAAGTAAGTAAGTATTTATGACATTATTTTGGAAAGCCTCCTTACTTTACTTATAACCTTTGCTCTCCACTCTACTTGCTAACACCATATGCATAAGCATATGTACCCTGTTCAACTGTTAACATGTAATGTAAGTAAACACATTTATATTTTGTTATATAATATAATAAAGTTTGTAGCCATGAAGTGAAGTTGTTTTCAGAAATAATATAATTTCCTTGTTGCTGAAGGTCTTGTAGTTATTTGGGACTCTTGCTGTAGTATTAGCGGTCTCTGTGATGCATTTAGTACTGATCAGATGCCACCTTGATGGTGCTGTATGATGTGCCATAAACCTTTGTGCAGTACTTTTGTACTGTATATGTACATGTTTTACAAACATCTACACTACTTTAAAGGCTGATTTCAGGGTTAAGTCTTGGTGGTAGGATCAGGGTTAGAATCAGATTTAGGCGAGGAGCAGAAATAGGTGGTTAGTGTTAGACACAGTTATGAAGGTCAAGGTTAGGATGACTAGCTAGAGAATGCATTATGTCAGTAAATATCCTCACAAAGATAGCCATGCACACTTCTGTGTTCGTTAGGGGCCTGGTTTTCTTCTGCAGGCTGGTTTGAATCGATAGCACGGGAAAGTGCTGAAATAGCAGCCTGATGCATACACACACACACAAACACACACACACACAGATACAGAAGGGTGAGTCACTTGAGCAGAAAACATGAACAAGAATGCTGACTTCTGAAATAAAGCAAACATAGAGAGAGAAAAAAAGAAAGAAAGACAGAAAGAAAGAAAGAAAGAAAGAAAGAAAGAAAGAAAGAAAGAAAGAAAGAAAGAAAGAAAGAAAGAAAGAAAGAAAGAAAGAAAGAAAGAAAGAAAGAAAGAACCTCCAGCTTCAACTTTAGACTTAGAGGAGGGAAGTGTGCTGTATGTGTTGAAGTATACTCATAACATGCTACTAATTCTTTCCTTTTTTGTATTTATCATGCGGCATTGTTGCTCTCAGCTCTCACCTTCACTTGGCATCCAGTTTTTAATGACCTGTGTTGTTAATGTGGCAGAAGACAGAGTAGGAGGTTCCACCCCACACAGGGCCCACTGAGGCTGCAGAGGAATCACACTTGGATAAAGAGTGACTACTCTGACAGTGCTAATAAAACTAAGCTACTTTAATGTGATGAGCATGTAAAAAGGCAGCTTGAGGAATATGGAAGATTATACTGAGACCACAGGTAAACATTTGCTTTCTTGCAATAACGTTGGTTGCTGCTGTAATGGGTGGTGTGGTGTGTGGCAGCAGTAATGGGTGATTATTATCACCTTTCTGTTAACAGTTTAGTTTTGAGCGAGAGGTGGTGAGGACAGAGCCCTTATTTTCCGAGGACTGCTTCCATCCTTTTGTTTAATATTCCCCTTTACAGCATCACATCTTTTAGAGCCTCTTGCAAGGTCATGATGCTTAGCTTTGATAAACAACCACAAAGCAGTTAAGGAGTTATGTCCTCTGTTTGGACATTGCACACATTGGCCCTCTTAGTGGCTAATTCATAGCTTTTAAAGGTCAGTATGGAACAGAGGTAGCAGTCCCCCTAATGCCTCAGATTATATTGAGGCAGGTTTGGAGAATGTGGACATTTTGACATGTCAAAGTAAGAAAAGCTGTGAATTATGATAATAATTAAAGATGGCTGAAATCTATTTAGCTGCTTCAGGTTTAGGTACTGGTAATGTGCATGATGGCTCACTGCCACACTGGAATAGGACACAGACTCTGTTAGTGTTATTTATTTGTTATTTTTCTAATATTTTAGATAAAAAAAAATATTGTGCTGTGAAAAAGGCTTGTCCTGAATTATGTGTTATAATAAACAATCCTTTAGAAAGCTAGAGAAACACAACTTGATATGACAGTCAGAAACATGGCAGAGGAAAGGAGCTGTTAGGTTGTTATTGTGAAATTTTGATTAATGGTTCAAATTTGCACGCTACATATGCATTTGTAATTTTGAATTATATCATAAAAGAGATTTTATTTAATCCTCATGGCAGGCCAGGTAAAGGAATATTTATTACATACTGGAAACAGCTGTCAGCTTGTTGTTTAATTGCTCTGAGCAGTAAAAAAAAAAAAAATGCAAGATCTGTGTGTTGTTTCCACTTGTCGACTTAAAAGCACGTGAACGCACCAAATTTGGAAGGACAACTTCCCAACTCAGGAAATGCAGCCATCCAAGAAGCACATGAATGCACAGATGGTATGTAGGACGTTATGTCGTCGTGCTGGCATCTTTCACTCTGACTCTGTAGACTGGTAACTCAATGTCATAGCAGAAAAAAACACAGGTACCCAATATGGATTTGATTATTATCTGAGTAGAGTTACAAAAGAACTGAAATTTACACAAGACATGGGGGGCAAAGTGCCTGTTTATGGCGCTAAGCATGTTGTTTCAGTATCTGAATTCTGTGAGTGAATTTTATGCAGCTGATTATACCAAAAAAAAAAATAAAAAAAAAATACCACAACGAAATGAAAAAGCTTTCAACTACCTTCTACTGGCTATCCCACGATGCCATTTGATGCATTTTATAGATGCAAAGCGCAGAGGCGGGTAACATTTGCCCGTCAGTGGTGATACAAACTAACTGCTTACTGTAGAGTAATCTGAGTGTCACTGGGTGTCAGTTATATAGGCAGTAGTGAGGGGTGATCAGGGTGGTTTGGGAATAATGTTTTTGCTCAATTTCTAAACTTGTGCATACCTATACAAATCTCTTTTTTTATCAGCCTCACAGTTGTATTTCTCTTAGTAAAAAGTATATGCAAGTAAAAAACTTGCATATACCATGATTCATCACCTATGCATAGGATTATATTTGAGGGGGTTTTTTTTCCAGCAGAGAGCAATGTAATTATGGGATACTGCATAAGTACAGTGATGTCAGGTGTAATTTATTAATAATTGAATTCAAACTGCTTTTATAAGAAATGCTACAAACATTAGCAAATATTTAAGTTTCAGTTCATCTGTTGAGTCACTCTTTGCAGACTGAATTGGCTGCAGTGCCTGCTGCAACATTAGTGTAGTAAAAGTGGTTAAACAGATGCAAGATGGAAGTATTTAATAAAGAAACCTGTTCACTGATGATGTGGACTGTTTGGGGGGGGATTGCTTTGCTTTGCAACCTCACTATATGCTGTTCTTTTTGAGGGCAGCTAATGCAGCGCTGATAAACAATATGTAAATAAATACTGTGATGTTGCAAATGTTGGGTGGAGGAGTGAGCCTGAATGTAGTGCTGATGCAGAGCCAAATGTGGACTCCCCTTACAGCCTTACCCACCAGTATCACCAGTAAATCCAGTGCATGGTTAGGGATTTTGTTCTTTTTTATTCCGCATACATACTGTAAAGTGATTCAACAGGCATGAGCTTAACTCCAGCAACAAGAGTCCTAGTCAACAGTGTCTGTGTGTTTCTCGGTGTGTGGGGGTGGATGGATGTGTGCATGTGTGTGTGTCAGCATGCAAGTGGTTGCTGCTATTAAACATTCACCAGCTCACTCAGCTGCTGCTGTTGCTGCTGTTAGGCTCCCAATCTGGGTCAAGTCTCCCTCCTCTTCTCCCCGAGCTACCTCTACCCCTCCACCCCGCCTCCTCTCTCTGTCTCTCTCTTGCCCACTCAACCTCTCGCTCTCTCTGTCTCTCTCTATCGTTCTGCTCAGCTCCCTAAGTGCTTTCTCTCTCTGTCTGTCTCATTTCCTTTTCTTCCTCTTTCTCCTCCCACCTTCTCTCTTTCTCTTTTGCCCATTTCTCTCTCTCTCTCTCTCTCTCTCTCTCTCTCTTGCTGTCTCTGAGGGAGTATTTGCTTAACTACAGAGCTCAGAGGCAAGCCCGTGCTCTCTCCCAGTGTCCAAGTCAAATAAAGATTCCTATAAATTTTTGAGGGGCATGATGAATAATTTGTTATTTTTTATTTTGTTTTTCCAGCATCAAATTATTGTCTTTTGCACTTCTTTACTAATGAAGCACTGTGTTCAGGCAGAGCTGCTACATGGCGAGTGACTCCTTCATCAAGTGCTTTGCTATCAGTTAACTAGTAGCAGAGCTTATGCTATTGTTGCTGCGCTGCTAAATACAACATAAACTATTCTGTTTAGAGCTCCGTTTTAGGTGGCAGCAGAGATGATGATGATGATTTTAATAATGGTGGTTTTAGCAACAGCAGCTTTGCTATGATTTTTAGTACAAAGAGGAGAAACAGCAAGTATCCTTTCTGTTGCAGAGTCTGCAACAGAAAGAGTTGCACTGAGTGGCACAAAAATAAACCTTAACATACTATATGTAACTTCAAAGACTATAAAGGTTTTTGTTGTTGTTTTTGTGTGTGTACATGTGTATATAGAAATATACATTTCTGTAAATGAAGGAAGGAAATTTCAGAACAGGCTGCTAAACAATAAATAAAACATATCAATGTCTCCTGTCACTGTAAGTGCAAGCACTACTGCTGCTGACGCATCAAATGTGCTGCCTGCAGTGCACCACAGAACTTCCAAATTAGGAGTTACAAATAACATGTGTCATGATGGTGTCTGGACTTTTAGTCTGACTCGAGCTCAGTTTTCTCCTCTGTCTACATGACTGTCACCAAACCGACACATTTTGCTTGGTAGTGAAACAATTTGATGGACATGCTTGTAGAAATAATATGGGCTTGCCTTTTCAGCTCAGTTATTTTCTGGCCCTGCAGCTGTCCTTGGAGCAGTTACGTCTCCTTGCTAAAACAATAAATCATCGACTGTAGGTGAACCATATTGCCTTTGGCCGAACAGTGATGAATGCACACGCGCATGCCTGCTCAAAGAATTTAAACACAGGCATGTGCAGCTGCAGTTAGAGGTATGCCCATATTATCACTGCAACCATCAGTACAGCTGTTGAACTCTCATTTTAACAGCGCTGCTGTGTAAGCTACACAAGCTCCAGGTAAGATATGTGTTTTCTAATGCATCTTATGTATGAAAAGCTATTCTTTAGCTGTTAAGTTTCTTTGCGGCATCCATTCTATTTCCTCCTGCAAATATTTTGTTTTTCTATACTGTTTTCTGCCAAGATATATTACTGTCATAAATGTGCAAAGCTAGCAGCACAGTATGTCAGCCGTCTAGAAAAAAAAATGTTATCTGTTTGCAGCAGCATGCATGAGAAAAAAAAAGAGTAAAAGAACAAAAGAAAGAGAAACAAGGAAAGGAATTATTCTCCAGTTGTTATCTAGCTATATCAATACTGTCTGTTGTATTTATTTTTGCTAATGGCATATTCACTAAGCCATGAGAGGAAACTGCATTTTGCAGCTTTACATTTCATTAATTACTTGGTGATAAATTGAGAAATCTGAGTGTTTATCTACCAGCTCAACATCTCTCCTCACTTCACTCCACACCTCCACCTACCAGAGTTGTGAACAGCACTTTTCTTCAGCCTGTTGATGTTTCTGATGACAGCTGCCATTTCTACAAATAGCCTGGGATGTGGTGAGAACATTCACCACCCTGTCCTACACTGCTTTGCTCTCAACATCATGCACAAATGGGTGGGGAAGATGTAGCTACATGGATACAGATATTTTACCATTCAGTGTTTGGCTGCTGATAAAGCAGGACGCAAATCTAATCTGTGGAGTAGATACACATACTGTTTATCTATCCGTATCCACATGGGATCATATTGAGGTGGTGCAACTTTATGATGCTAGCAGCTCTGGGAGGATATATTTCATTTGGATCACTTCTGAAATTTCAAGCCTGAAACTAAATTACATAGGTAATGTTGGTTTAGTGGAAAGCTGCAAATTTTATTAGATCGGTTGAGGAACAGTTTTTTCCATAGTAGTTGTAAGTATGGAGTTATAAGTACCGTAACTCCATAAGAATAGTGCATATTTCCTTTAGTTGTTTGGGCTTCAGTTAAGACTTAAGATTGTGTTTTGGTACAAGAAGATGAAACACTCTATGGACTGTAACATGCTAAAGTGAAATAAAAAGTATTGTTGAAGCTAAATGTTTTGGTTTGATCACATTTCAGCTTGTTCATCATTTAAAGCATTTTCTAAATTAATAAGTGTTTTCCCAGCACAGCATGGCACTACTTAGTTCATAAAGCACATTATGATGCCTGTTTTAACAGATGACATCACAGAACCCAGAGGAAGCCGGACTTATTACTGCACTGCCTAATATAACGAATGAGAGGATAAGGGAAGGGGAAGAAGGAAAGAAAGGATGAGTGATGTGCTCATTAAATTTGTACTTTCTAAACTTGCAAAACATTTCGCACAGCTGATCACAGACAAATCTGTGATATCACTGGTTCTCTCTGATACCTGGTGTGACCTGCTCTGCAGGAAACAGAACAGGGGAGATAGATTCACTCTAAATGTCTGGGCTGCAGAGTTTTTCTTTAGCTATGGACAGTTGACAGATATCCACATTCAGTATAATTTCTTGTACTGAATGTGTTTATTTTGAACCAAGTCAGATCTCACTATGTGTGCCTCACACCTGGATGAGTCAGCAAAACTTAAAAAACAAGATTTTCTTTAATGGCTCCGTCACACTAGAGTAAAAATAGGACAGCAACCTCCTTGCTGCTAGGAAGTATTGGTGGTTGCCCAGCAATTGCATTGAATGTCTTTGCATTTTGCAACTGATTGCAACTGATTGCAAATAGTTTCAGTGATCAACTGGTTGCCCAGAGGTTGCACGCTCAACCTCTGGGTCTCCACTTTTTATCGCAACGTGATTGCAAAGGTCGCCTGGTGGGAGGCAACTTGTCCTCAAGCAATCACGGTCTGGCTCAGACTGATTGCAGTCACTCTCAGACAGATTGGTGAGGTTTTGCCAGTT
>VVAS01034038.1:1312-14212 GCA_015103295.1 Ptychochromis oligacanthus
GGTATGTGCTGTATAAGAGAACTAAAGAAAGAGTATAATATACATACCACAATCAATAATTCTCTATAATACACTGTATCTTCCTGGCAGAGAATCATCTGCCAAATAATAATAGTATATATTATTAAATGTCTTATTATTTCAACTATTGTAACAAAAGAATTTCCCAAATATGGGACAAATAAAGTATTTCTTATTTAAATAGAAACTGACACAGTTTAGCTCATTATTTTTTTTCTGCTTTTTGTCATTTTGTATCATTGTCAAATGTGAAATTGATTTTATGATCGTTTGCACTGTGAAATGATTACTGAATGATTGCTTTGATGTTATGTCTTATTCTACCATGTCATTTTCACTCTGAGGCATTAGTGCGCATTTAACGGACACAGAGTCATAATGAATGAAGTCAGAGTGATCAAGAGACTATCAAGCAGCTGAACTGTATGTGTCAGTATTCATATGTAAGAACAGGCCAGATTATTTAACAGAGACTTGTAGTAAGAAAAAGACATGCCTATTTACTGTAGGGATTTTTCATGACAGATAACACAAAAAGAACTCATTTTGTATGAGTTAGGAAAATTAAAATACAAAATAAAAATGTTTCTGTTTTTTATGTCTCAAAAATATTTAAATGTTTTCTTTTGTCTTGAAGATGCAAGTTGTACAAGGTTCAGAGCAATGTGTTTATTCCTGTGACATTAAGTACTTTTCTGAAGGGGGCAGCAGTGTGGCAGCAAAAGAAGAAAAAAGAAAAGTCGGGGTTAGATCTATGCAAATATACAAACACATGCAGTAGACTAGTTAAGCATACACATTAAAATTAATTAGTCTTGTTTTCTGCAAACCCTTCTCTTAAAGTACTCCAGCTTCCTCCCACAATCCAAAGACATTAGGTTAACTGCTGATTCTTAATTGGCCATGGATGTGACGTAGATAAAGTGCTTGTAGTGTATAGAATGAAGCACTGTATGAATTTATGGCTAAATGTGACTTGTAGTCTAAAGCGCTTTGAGTGGTAAGACTAGAAAAGTGCTACATTACATTACAAAATCAGTAATTATCTTTAGTAGGTATGGTCAGCATTGAATCCTGAGTGATTTTAATGCAAGCACTAATAGGTTGACTTTTGATATTGTTTGATTAATGGTGTGATACTTTATCTGAGCAAAGATGAGGAAGCATATTTATATATCACTGATGGTATGTCTTGATGACATCTTGTCCATAAAGACAGTGACCAGTATAGTGCCGATATCTATCACTAGAAACACATGAAACCGATACTTAATTCCAGATTATGCCTCATAAAAAGTGTTTCTAATGCCAAAATGCACCTTAATAAAAAGTTAAGGGGAACCTCGACACAAAATACGGACAACGTCATGGCCTTCAGAGCTTGCGATTGGATGTCGATAAAAGGGGGAAACCCCCTGTCATCAGCCAGGGCCTTCCCTACCCTGCTCTGCACCCTTCTGGCGACCGTCCAATGTCACATTCACGGTCCATAACATGCTACCTAAACTATATTTTCCACGAACATAATAGCCTATAGCGACGTTAAATAAATATTTAAACATATTATTTAAATTGGCTTAAATTGGGTCAAATTTTTCGAGTCCAGGGTTATGGAAATCCTTTTAAAACACGAGTAAACTTAACAGACTATTATCGTGGTTGGTGTCCGTCATTCTTATTTTCAGTGTGTTCATTTTGATGCCAGGTCGCTGAATCGCTACCTCGGTGGCTCGGACAGTGAAGCAGTTTGTCTGGAAAAGCCACAAAAAACGCGGAGTCATTTCCCCTTCGAAGATCACTCAGCGATTCCCTCTGTTTTCCCTCGGCTACTGTACTTGCAAAATAGTGCGCCCTGCTGTCTCTATTGCGCATGACTGTACGTCGTAATATGAAGTAGGCCTCCTGTTTTTCTCCCCAACCCGAAGTCCTCCTGGCCCCCACCACTCTCGCTGCAACGCTCAAGTAAGCAAAACACGGAGGCGGCTGTCGATTATTCGTAAAGGTAAGGGTTTTTAATGCATACACGAAGCTGACGGCGGTAAACGATTGTGAAATGGCACGGCAGTTGTGGTTTGTAAACGGTGTTTTCGCCGTGCGGAAGCGGTCGGACTGCAGAGCAGGCTTCGGGACTGTTTCCGCACGCTTGAGGGAGAGCAAGGCCCAGTGACCCACATTTGGAGCAGCCAGTGTCTATGTGTACGAGTGGGCGAGCGCGTGCGCGTATCCTTGCCAGCCTGTGTGTACGCGTGTGCCCGGCCACTGTGTATGTATGTGTGTACGTACATCTGCCGCGAAAACGTTTCCACCGTCGTTGGTTTTAGATGCGTCTCGGCCGAGGATAGTCATGTTTTTGTCGGCTTGTGCGAGGACCTTGCCCCGCGCGGATATTTAGGCTGAGCTTTCTCGTGGCGTTTTGAGGACCGACGGTAATATTTTAGAGATTATTTCGTCTTCAATGTCAGTTGTTGCGTGACAGCTTCGGGCTCGGCGCCAGCTTGCTATGATAGGGACACATTTTTCTCTTGTCTATTTTACAAACGTGAAACGCTTTACCTGTGTGTTAGTGTGTCATTCAGTGTTTTCCGAGCGTGAGCTGGAGGAAACGGGGGCAGTAAGAGCATTAAATCTCTGAGTTAAATTGGCAGTTTTCGGTAGCAAGCTTACTTAGCCTGCTAGCTAGCTATATGGGTTGCTCTCCTCTGGTTGTATAACTAACACCTGTGGCATTATAAAATGTATATTAAATGCTAGCTTGCCTTTTCTTATGGCTCGTTACTGTTTTGGGAGACGGAACAACATTCGGCCATGTTGCTAACATGAGACTTAATTCATTGGGAATGGTGTACAGCTTCTTCGTCCAATGAAGAAGCTCAGTTTAACGAGGCTTCACTTACTGGACATCGAGAAAACACAACTGTAGGTCAGCATCCAGAAATACAGCCCCAGGACCACCAGTGTGATCTCCTTAAGATGGTTTCATATACTAATCACGTTGAAGGAGAACCTCGCAGAATGCTATGCTGTCCATAGGTGTTAGTGTAGTGACTGTGACCTCCCTACCTACACTCATATACAGCAAAATCCTCTTAGATGGGGTCGATTAAGAGACAGGGTGATCCACGTGGTGGTCTGTGTGATGGTGGGACTACTTGAACAGTTTGGGAGCAAATCTTTCAGAGTAATCTCTTAAGACTTTACAATTTAATTCATATGCTAGTGAAAAAGTACCAACAGTCACTAGTTATTGCTGTTCAGTTGTAATGACTGACTGGTTTTAATGTAAAGAGTACATTTGTAGACTTTTGATTTTATTTAAAAAAAAACAAAACAAAAAGACTCTGAACGTTAATGGATAAAAGAAATCGGTCATGAAAATATTAGTATCAAAACAACAGATTTGTTGATCAACGGGAAATTGATCAGCATCTTTTCTGGTAATTCGTCATTAGTCATTTTTCATGGCAAAATGCCAAGCTTTTATTGGTTTCAGTGCCTCGATTGTGACAATATAATGTTTTTTTCCTTTTTGTTGTTCTTCATATTGCTGTAAAATTATTGGACTGTTGATGAGACCATAGGGTATTTGTGAAAGTTTTTTTTTTTTAAAGATTTAAATAAACCCAGACGGCTAAATGAAGCGTATTAGTTGCACCTTTAATCTTTTGTCAAAGTAGCATGCACACCTTATAGTTTTGACTGTTTATTCGACAGATCAAACAATTGAAATGAAAATTTAAAGAAGACTTTTGGCTCCTAGAAACTGTGAATGAATTCTTTTTGTCATTTTATAGTCATGTGATAAATCTATAAATCCAAAAAAAGTTAGTTGCAGCCCAAATTTCCTCGGTGGCCTCTAGAATTTGAATGCATGGTAAACAGTGAGACTGCGCTTCTTGTGTTGCAGGTGAGGCGTGGCTTACACATCAAGATTTGTCAGCGACTGAAAGGCTACAATCTCAAACAGCTAATTATACCCACCAGAGAGATTCCTGAAAGTAAGTTAGATGATGTCAAAATACTGTGTGCACAGTAACAGATTTTTATTAGAGGCTATTCTTGATGCATTGCATTGGTGTACATTACTCAAATTAAAGATGTTGTGCCACATTAGATTGGAATTTAGGGACCTTAATTCATAATATGTATTTCATTTAAATCTGCAAGTCATGTAGAATTAATATACTTGTACCAAAACAGTTCTGGTAGTATTAAAAGGAAACAACTGTCATTTAAAAAAAAACCCCAAAAAAACGGGTTCAGTAATTGGAGGTGATACACTGGGAGATGGGTTATTGAAAATGAAACTGAAATTTAAAAAAAAAAAATGTTCATGATGGTTTTTATTAATCAGTACAGCTGACTACTGTGCTGGCTGGCCATCTTTTGGAAAAATAACATTTGTTTTGTTATACTAAGGTCTACATCTCATTGCAAAATACAAATGTATAAGAAAATATTAATAGATTTTTCAGAGCAATAATTTTATGCTCCAGTTGTAGTAGTTTTTGCAAATAGTATATTTTCCCTATCCCTGTAGCAGCACTGAAGAAATAAAATTACCACAACATGTTTTCAAACTAACCAGTTGATCCCCTCATAATTCTTGTTTTCTGCTCTGATTTCTCTAGCAGGTTTGCTTGACCACCATGTCTCTCCTGTGGTCTGGTGCCCTCTCGTGACACCAATGACCTCAACACCACGTTTGACCCCAAACCCCTTCCACAACCCCTGAGAAAATACGTTAACTGAGCGCGTGCAGAAGCTGCAGTGAGGTGAGGAGCGACTACACAGACGCACAAAGATTTACTGTGATACACTTAGTTTGGTTCTTGAAAAAGTTTGAAGGTTTGCAAGTGCACACTGTTCTTTTTTTAAATGAGTAAATCTTGTTATGCTAAAGTTAATGTAAGTTAATGTATTTTCATGCTGGCAGATTTTGGAGCATCTGCTATATAACACCTGCCAATTTTATTAGTACTGGAGAATAAACACAAACACATCACCAAATACATGAATGCTTCTTTTTTAAAAAGAAATGTCAACAAGAACTTGCAAATGAAGTTTACTTTTTTATGTATAAATAGAAATATGTAATAGATAGAAAAGGGACTCCACTTTCAGACTCTTACTTCAAAGCCCTTTTTAGTGCCCTGAAAAGCAGTATGAGATATAACTGTTAAACTAATACAGTGCCTGTTCTTCTGTCTCAACAGGTGGTCTTCCAAATGCCTACCTCACGCCTAAAGAAGAAATCACTGCAGCCACAGCCCTGATCAGCAGCCACCATGACATCAAGCATAGGGTATAATGCTGCACACAATACATCAAGATGTCATGCATGCTGTATAGACTATATGTTCATGGATACATGTACAAAATCTCAAGATATATGTTTGTAAACATTAGGCTTCTAATACTGTTTAATCAATCACAAGCTGAAAATATTATTTTAATTACTTTTTTTTTTTAAGTAACACCTTACTTTAGTACCTTTTTCCATTTCTTGATTTTTGCAGGAAAATTTTCTCATTTAAAAAAAATAAATAATAGCTCTGGATATCATCTATGAGTACACATCAAAGTATTTTTGACCCATATTAATTGAAACGTAGGAAAGAAACACACCCTATTACACAAATGCGCTTAAATCTCCTTGGCAAGCAAAACACATTCCTTCTACCTCTCTCTCACTCGTTGCTGACATGTACAGTAGGAATTCTCTCATTAGCCAACATCCGTCATTAGCTATTATTAACAATGCATACCTGCTTTCAGAGTGCCAGCGCACATGCATGCACAGGAAAACATAAACAAGTAAGTCTGAAAAAGCGTGACTGTCTGTAAATGTGTTTTCCCTCTTTCTTCTTTAGGGATGATTGTAGCATCTTTGATGGGTTGATGGAAGAAGATGAAAAGGACAAAGCAAAACGGTAAGACACACTAGAGAGAAAAATTCATAGCACATTAATTAAACATGAGTTTGAGTACATTTTTTAGTTCCTGACTTTGTCTTATGACATTCTTGACTTTAACATTTCCAGGGTCAATGTTATAAGGTTACATTGCTGATTTCCAAGGTTGTTTTTTTTAACTGTGTCAAAACAGTGAACCTTCACAAAAACTGAACCGGATAAAATGTCTTAAACCATTTAATTAAAAAATGGTTTGGCTTGCAGCGTGTCCCGTAACAAGTCCGAGAAGAGACGGAGAGACCAGTTCAATGTCCTCATCAAGGAACTCGGCACAATGTTGCCTGGCAACACTAGGAAGATGGACAAGTCCACCATTCTGCAGAAAAGCATTGACTTCCTGTGTAAACACAAAGGTCAGGGCTTTCTACCATGCTCATCTCACTTCCTGTGTTTTTGCTGAACACCTCACAGGGTGGGTGTTGTTCTATATTTAGGTTCATCATTCAGTTTTATGCACAGTGGTCAGGGTTTGTTTACCCTCATCACTAGAGCTTGGTGAAAACATGTTTTTATAGCATTTTTATGAGACATTGGTACTATGATTATACACATTAAAATGTTAATCAGTTTAACCCAACTGTGTGTTGTTGACCTAATGGATTATTGCCATATTGAAATTCTGCCTTTAAATCATTTAAAGTCTTTAAATAATTTTACCTTTTTATGAATACTAAGAGTCTGTTTATGCTGAAATATTTAATCACTGTATATAGGTCAATGTTCGTTTTGTTTTTATCTGTTATCATTGTCTTGCAAGATAATAAAATATAAGCTTCCGCTTCACCGGTGCACTCTATCTACTATCTGTTTAACAGTCTTGTTTTCATTGTTGACATAATAGTCTTAAAACATTTTCCAATCAGTTGCTTACTGTTACCTTCATGCTATTTGTGTTTTTTTTTGTGTGTTTTTTTCGTTTTTAACATGCCCTCACCTCACCTTATTGCTCCTTGACATTTTCCATGATGTCCTTTATTTCTTCAAGTTCTAACTGAAATCTCTCTCCGTCATCAGAGATCGCAGCTAAGTCTGAGTCGAGTGAGATCAGGCAGGACTGGAAGCCTCCATTTCTTAGCAATGAGGAATTCACCCAGCTCATGCTGGAGGTCAGAAATCTTACGTTTCATTCTTTAATCCTGCCTGTTGTGTAAAAACACAGGCACTTTATCCACAGTTATGTTAATGCTCTGGTCAAAGTCACCTCAACTGATGCAGTATAGTTATATTTGAAATAAAACTTTATAATAAAGATGCTCTCATAAAATGTAATTTTTTTTTCTCTCTGTTAAATTACAATTTTAATTCTGTTCTCATATGAGTCCAACTCATGAGATTACACACTGTTGTCTTTCCCTTTTTAAAAAAAAAAAAAAAAAAAAAATCAGGCTCTGGATGGGTTCTTTATAGCAATAATGACTGATGGCAACATTCTCTACGTATCCGAGAGTGTCACCTCACTACTAGAACACCTCCCGGTAAGTAACACAGTTTTGTTTTTTATTTTTTTTTCTCTTGTCTGTGTTAGTCATACATTTTATTATAATACAAGCTTTAATAGGATCTTTTGTGTGGTTCAGATTAAACATGTCAGAGTGACCGGTGTGTACTGAAAAGGGCTTGTCTTCATTTGTTTGTTTTCATGCATGAATGTGTGTGTGTTTGTCAGGCGGACTTGGTGGACCAGAACCTGTTAAACTTTCTGCCAGTTGGGGAACACTCCGAAGTGTACAAGGCACTGTCAACATACCCCTCCGACCCAGAGAGCCTTAGCACTGATTACCTAAAGAGTGAGTAACACTCTGACATCTTGTACCATCCTTCTTATTTCAGATGATGCAGTATACATTTTTGTGTGTCTGGTGGCTAAATAGGATTGCCGTTCATTACCATCTGAGATAAAAATTTGACAGGTAAAACTCAACTTTCGCAATAGATAAATACATTACAAATAAATAAATAATTTTAAAAAGTATGTAACCCTCTGGGAGAAATAATTAATATTTCAACAACTTCACCTTAGTGTGAAGATGCATCTTGTCAGACTGGAATGACTGGACTGGACATGAATGTTGTGGAGTGCATGAACAGGATGTTTTTACAGGCAATTGTATATATTTTTTTTTTTCTCTAGGTAATTGTAATCTTTTTTTCTTTTTTTCTTTTTGGGTCTCCAGCTAAGAATCACTTGGAGTTCTGCTGTCATATGCTGCGAGGGGCTATTGACCCCAAAGAATCCCCTGTTTATGAATATGTTAAGTTCATCGGCAACTTCAAATCTCTCAATAATGGTACGTCCTTTGCATTGCATGTGAGGCATTTTAGAACAGCTAAATGGCAATAAAACAAGGTTTTTCATTTAGTATTTTGCATAACAAGCTTGCATGTGCAAATACACAGTAAAATAAAACTTTGTGTGTCCAGTTCATTATGTGTAGATGTTAAAAAGTGGAAAATATGCATATTTTTGAGCCATCAATCATTTACTAGTCTAGATAGTTATTATTCTATGTTCTGCTTTGAAAACCAAGCTTTATACTCTTTCACTTACTGAGTAAACAACTCTGTTGTGTAGTTCCCAACATGACGAGGAATGGTCTGGCAGGGGTGTTACAGCGGTCGCTACAGCCTGCCTTCGATGACCAGGTGTGCTTTGTAGCAACTGTCCGGCTGGCCAAGCCTCAGTTTATCAAGGTATTATCCAGATATAAACTCACGTGATTCATTAATTTGTCATTTATTAATTAATTATTTGTCAAGACATCTATTATTATTGCTTTTATATTCATAGGAAATGTGTACAGTGGAGGAGCCCAATGAAGAGTTCACCTCCAGGCACAGTCTAGAATGGAAATTTCTCTTCTTAGACCATCGGTAAGCACACAAATATACACATCTTACAGTATACTGTATACTGTTAGGTGGTCAAGTTCCCCACTCACATATTTCCGATGTCAAATAAGGATGGCTGAAACACACACTTCATGATAGAGTTGGCCAGCTGTGCACATGTGAGACAGGATCTGTTATTTACAATTCTTTCTATCCTTTTTCATGTAAACAAAAGTACTGCACTCTTTTTCCAGGATAAAATTAGTGCCATTAACCAATGATATTAAGTATGGCTAATGTGGTCATTGTAAAATATATTAAACCATGAACTTTCACTGTGGTAGAATGTTATCTGAAGAAGTCTCATTCAACTGACATCAGAGCAGTACTTTTTTGATTTACTGTACTTTATCTGAAAAGCTAACAGTTTTCCAGGTCTGCACAATTTCTAACTTTGAGATCCTGCCTCCCCTCTGAGGTTAGACTTCCACAACGTTTGGGGGAAATGTGCTATATAAAAAGTAAAATTAAAATAATGTGGAGTAAGATCATGTGCACTTATGATGTCACAAACCCTGTTCTTGATTCTGGGTCTAGGATCTATTTAGTTTCAAGAGGAACCTTTACAGAAGTGATCCTGTCACTCACATGTTTCACTTCTTTCCAGAAATTCATTATTTTACTACATTCTCAAATATAGTGATATAATCATCATACTTGGTGCATGTGTATGGTATGTTGTCAAAATTTTACTGGTACTGCATATGTACACATGAGCAGTTATATTTCATTAGTAATAGATCAATTCTCCACAAACTGTGTTCTAATCCTAGGATTTACTTCCTCGTTCAGATCGTCCTCTATGCTTCTAGTTATGCTTTTGAAGATGACAGAAGTTGAGAGACCAAAGATAAAATGAATAAATGTATATGGATAATTTGTTGAATTCTTGACTTTAAGGCTGACACAAAAAGCATCCCTCTACCATAAGTATCTCTCCAGAAATTTCACATCAGCAGCAGAATGAAGAGATGTGCTATTTACTCTTTACAGAGCTCCACCAATTATAGGCTACCTGCCCTTTGAGGTTTTGGGGACATCAGGGTACGACTATTACCATGTGGACGACCTGGAGACGCTAGCCAAATGTCACGAACACTGTGAGTGCTCTCTTTTAGTCAAATTCTGTGAAGACTTTTTGTAAAAGCTTTTCTCTGAATGTTGTTTGTAATATATTTGGATGCATCTGCCCCTCTCTTTTTCAGTAATGCAGTATGGTAAAGGGAAGTCATGCTACTACCGTTTCCTGACGAAAGGTCAACAGTGGATCTGGCTGCAGACACACTACTACATCACCTACCATCAGTGGAACTCTCGACCTGAGTTTATTGTCTGCACGCACACAGTAGTCAGGTACAACCAGCTGGATTCTGTCTCTTTTTTCCATTTTCATTAACTTTTTCCTGAAGATCTCATATATTTTTTTTTTTATCATTCTTTATCATTCGACTTTTTCCAGAACATTGTGGAGTCTGTAATAATAAAAGGCTTTTTATGTATCATTTTTATAATGTATTTATCGGTGAAACAGTGTGTAAAACCTCGTCTTTTTTTTCTTGAACGCAGCTATGCAGAAGTGAGGGCAGAACAGCGGAGAGAGCTGGGCATTGAGGAGGCTAATCCAGAAGTCACTGCGGATAAGGTGAGAAATAACTTCTGAAATGGTCTGTTAGCCATGTAGATTCATTGTCGCTATAATTAAAAATATGTCAAGTACTAGAGTGAAATTACTGGGGCAAAAACAACATTGTGGTAGAAATTGTTGCTTAGGGTTAAGTATAACTAAATTTGGATAAACTGAAAACAAAAACACTTGACTGACAATATATTACACATAGCAATAAAATAAATGTTTTTTTCAGAGTCAGGACTCTGGTTCAGAGTCACAGCTTAATACATCCAGCCTGAAGGAGGCACTGGAGCGATTTGACCACAGCCGAACACCCTCAACCTCCTCCCGGAGTTCCCGCAAGTCCTCATCACATGTCTCTGACAACACTTGCACTTGTAAGGACACGCAGTTGAATGAATAATGTGACATTACACACTGACATACTATATACTGTAAAGGGGAGGTAGTGATGCCCTCTTTCAGTAGTTAAATGCAATGACTAATACCTTTACTGAGGTGAAATGATACAATGTGCAGGATCTGAATATAACTCTTGGCCATCAATGGCTTTCACTGCAGCAACAGCTCCCAAGCTACACATGGACACGGCCACGCCCCCTCGGCAGTCGCTGGCGTCCACTATGGAGATGACGTCACAGCGTCGGTCATCCATCAGCAGCCAGGTGAGACGAGATTCGCCAAAAACAACTCACGCATAGAAAATCCTGCAACTTACAGAAAGTATTTCTGGCCATGACTAACGCAAAAATACTTAGAATTGAAATCATTTAAAGTTAAACCTCTTAGTTTCGCCCAAAGCCCTTCTGTAAAATTGTTCTTTTTAATGGATTGGGCATGTCTGGTTCCAGTGGAAGTCTCAGATTGGTATTTGTTAATTATTTCACTGCTGATGGGATAAACATGATGAAAAACAGACACCTACAGACACCTACACCTACAGACAGAGAGCCAGAGCTGATAGTGGTTACAGTGAAGACCTGGTAGAACATCACTGGGGAAGTTACAAAGCATCTGGTCAACTGCTTAAAGTCTGGGCTGAGTTTGTATTCCCAGTTGGCCATGACATAATTTCACCACCTAAAAACATGTGATAACAAAATTTCTAGGCTATAGTCTTGATTTTAAACTTTAATTCAATGGATTGCAACAGCCCAGGTTTATATGCTGGTGATGTGACAAGCTTCAGGAGGCTCAAGGTCAACGTCAGGGTGATGTTGGTGTGTCAGCATGGATGGTAAGAGGCTCATTGTTGAAGCGAAGATGTACAAGGATCTGTATATTTTGCCAAATGACACCAAAAAAGCATAAAATCTGTGTGTTTTCCAACTGACTAAAGATGCTCTACTTCCAGTGGTCATCAAGACGATGTTGAAGCAGGAATGTGTGGTGGTGCAGTGGTTAGCACTGTTGCCTCATGACAAGAAAGTTCCTGATTTGAAACTCAGTTGGGGAGTTTATATGTAGAATTTACATGTTCTCCCTGTGCCTGCCTGGGTTTCCTCGGGGTACTGTGGCTTCCTCCCGCAGTCCAAAGACATGCATGTTAATTGGGGATTCTAGATTGGCTGTGGATGTGAGATAGATCAAGTGCTTAATGTGTATAGAATATAGGTCTATATAGATGTATGGTTAAATGTGGTTTGTAGTCTAAAGCGCTTTGAGTGGTTGGCAAAACCAGAAAAGTGCTTTTTAAATGTAAGCCAATTTCAGTTTTAATGGAATGCAGCTGGAACATGTGTGTATGTAAGGTGGTGTAATGCAATGGGGTTAAGAAAATTCATGCACCTCAGTCATAGTTTTTCTTTTTCCATATATTTGCAGTCTATGAGCTCTCAGACCACAGGACAGAGTGTAGCTCCAGGCATGATCACTCAACAGCAACAGCAGCAACCACAGCAGCTTCAGACAAATGTACAGGTGAGACCATGGTCAGTGTATGTGTTGAGTAATCATTTGGTCAAAAGTGTTGACCACAGATTAATCATTGCAAAAAGGTTTTCAAATGCTTGTATAATATATACTTTAAGGTCTTGGGCTTTTGGCTCTAGAAACCATGAAAAGCTTTTATCACTATATTCTGACATTTTATTAACTAATTGAGAAAATATAAGACGGCTTATGACAGCTGGAATACGCTCCAGCCCCACTGCGACCCTGAATTGGATGGATGAATGGATGGATGAAACTGCAACCTAACTATAGAGTTAGATGTGTATTAGCCAGTGTGTCCTAATAAACATCATTTACTAGTAATATACACTCTCTTGTGTCACGTGGTGTCACGTGGTGTTGGCTCTCACTGAGGTATTGTATCACTTCCTGTTCCTGTTGCATCGCACAGTGGTGGTTTTTCTGTAGCTCAGTTTGTGTAGCTGTTTAATTAAT
>VVAS01034059.1:1295-11819 GCA_015103295.1 Ptychochromis oligacanthus
CCCAAGCTACCATGGCCCTGCAATATGTGTAATGGCACATATTTCTAACTGTGCCCCAAATCAACCGCAGGTTTTCTGGATGTGTTTACACTGGAAAAGCAAAAAAAATTAAAAAATAAAAGCACAAAAGAGATGGATAAAACTGTGGCTACAGGAACATCTCATGAAACAAAAACTCGGGGACACAGTTCATTACTTAAAAAAACCCATACAATGAGTGCAAGTAATCGCTTTACTTGATGGAAACACATAGTGTGTATTTTAAGTACCAGTCTGTTCATTCAGCATGATCTCTTGACTTCAGTCTGTCAGAGTCTGAGGAGCTCCTGCTGAAGGAGAGCAGCTGCTGTTTGCCGTCAGTCCTGGGAAGCTCTGTGTGTGAATGTCACTCCCTGACGGACGCGTTCTGACCAAAGAGGCTGCGGTACAGTTCGCTGCGCGCCTCATCGCTCATCGAGCTGTGGTCAATTGGCGCCATGAAATTGACCAGCTTGCTGTGGACGTGGAAGCGGACTTTCCGCCCCTTGCTGGCTTTCGTGTCCACCTTCTTCTTGATCTTGCTGCGCAGCTTCTGGATGGCCAGCCACTGCCGGCCCATAGCCACCTGATCGTTGGGGTCCGCTGCGTTCGTCTTGCGCTCGATCAGCTCCCTCAGCAGCTGGTGGTAGAAATCGTCGTCGTCGAATACGTCCTCATCCAGATCTTTCAGATGCATGTTGGACTTCAGCTGCTGCTCCGCCGCCTCGCCTCCCTCCATGGGGACATTCTCGGACGTGAGAGCGGGGGCTTCCACCTTCCCCAGGACCCGGTACTCCGAGCGTCGGGTCTGGGTCCGCTTCACCAGCCTCTCCTTGTCCATCAGCACCTGCTCCACCTGGGTCAGAATGTTCCTCTCAAATGCCCCAAACCCTTTGCTGCTCTTGCCCATCGTCAGCCTGGTTTTGTCGTGCCACTTCTGCAGCGTGGCGTCACAGTAAGGCTGGAAGGCTGCAAAGCGTTTGGCCATGAAGTCCGGGTACTCCGCCATCTCCAGTTTTCGCTTGGGCGCTCTGGCCTCCTGCGCTGACCCCTCCTCTTCATCGTCGCTGTTAATCTCCTCATCTTCCTCGGCGGCGACGGGTCTCGTGTCCGCTTTCTGGTGCAGCAGCTGGTCGTGCAGCTCCAGCAGGGACCTCTGAAGAGCCTTCAGAGCCTTGTGGGTGTTCTTCAGCGCCGCCGCGAACTCCTCTCCACCCCTCCTCTTGAACTCTGGGAAAGTCTGCGGCTGAGGAAGCTGGTTGGCGGTCACCAGAGCCTTCTGGAGTTTGATCCGGCCCTCGAGCAGCTGGTCCCACAAGTCCAGCTGGTTCTTCACCGCCTTCCCCTTCTCCACCTCCTCATCCACTTTGTCCCGAGAAAACGTGCGCACGGCTCTGTCGTCATCCTCGCCTTCCATCTCATCGTCATCAGAGCCTTCCTCTTCATCGCTGCCTTCAGACTCCTCACCGCTTACGTCCTCGTCCTCATCCTCATCCTCGCTCACTCCCAGGTCATCCATACCTTCTGTCAGTTTGTGGAAGTCCACGCTCTGAGGAAAGGTGATGTCAGAGCTCTTTGATGCCAGTTTAGCATCCAGGTCTGAATCACTGCCCACCAACTCATCCTCATCCTCATCCTCATCTGCCTCTTCATCCCCCACTGAATCATCTTCTTCAGCCTCCTCCTCCTCCTCAGTCTCCATCAGCAGCTGTTTTCGGGACACTGGCTTCCCCACGTACCGTCTGTCGGTGTCCGAGAGCAGGGACGTGTTGCGCTTCCGCAGCGCGCTAAAGCCGACCGCGTCTTCCTCATCGTCTTCTCCATCGAATCTGTCGACCACTCTGGCTTTGGTCGCCTCGTCATCGTCATCATCCTCCGGATCCGCGAACTTAGGCAAAGGATTGAGCAGATCCTCCAGCTCCTGCGAAAACGCGCCCGCCATGGCTCCAAGTTTACAGCCACCGCACGTGTGGACCCTTCCTGTGTGCGACGGCGGTTTGATGACGTTGTAAAAATGCGACAACGCGTAAATATTTGCAGAAGTTTAGCCCTGCGGGAGGTCTTTCAGGCGGGACATGACGATGGCTGGCTTTCTTTCTTTCTTTCTTTTTTTCTGCAGAAACTCAAAACAAATAAATAAACAAAAATTCAAGGTCAGAAGTGTTAAAAAGGGAGATAAAAAAAAATTAACTAAAAATTCTATTTGTTTTTTTTTGTATTGAATAAGTAATCTGGGTGTTCCCATACATTCACAAATACCACAGCAGAAAACTAGAAATTTAATTTATTAAGATTCAGTTTAATTTATTCAATCGAAAATGAACTGAGATAACATCTATTTTACAGAAAGCTCTGTAACTTAAAATTTAGTTACATTTTTAAACCGTTCTTTAGAACACATAAATCAGTCGTGGATTTCATCGTTTTAAGAGTAAAGATCACAACAAAAATTGAATGCAGGTTCATCAGAAATCTATGGCCGTGTGCGCGTTATTGCAGCGACGTCACTTACCTGCGAGACAAAACCCGGGCGCAGAAAGCCCCAGGGAGCGGCAATCCTTTGCGCATGCGTATACGGGTGGCGAGGCTCCGGGTTGTCCTCGCTAGCTGAGTTTTGCTCGCCAGACGTGACCAGAAAGCGCTCTTTCTGGAGATTAAAAATGTCAACGAGCGACTTCTATTTGAGATATTATGTCGGGCACAAGGGAAAGTTCGGACACGAGTTTCTAGAATTTGAGTTCAGGCCTGACGGTAAGTTTAATTTTAGCGATATAACGCGGACGCGTTAGCTTTCCCGGGCTCGAAGCTAAACGGTTGCCCCAGGCCGCAGCGGACTCAAAGCGCCAAATCCTCGGCGGTCGGTTTCAGCTGCGGTGTTTGATGCCAATCATTAAAGTTACGGATAAATCAGCACCGTGACACGTATGTTGTGATGCATGCAGTAATGTTTTGAGTGTCTCCCGTGAGTGTGCACACGCCATGCGGCCTGTGGGGATGATAACAAACGCGTGCGTTTTGTTAGAAGCGATCCGCCGTTTTCCCCGTTAAACGGAATCTTTTGTATATAAATATATATGTATTTTTTACAGGTAAACTGAGGTATGCAAACAACAGCAACTACAAGAATGATGTGATGATCAGGAAAGAGGTAACGTTTGATTTTAAACGAATTAGTAGAAAACGTAGTTTCGGGATGTTCTTGCTAATATTTTTTAATTTATGTGGGGTTATAAGGCCAATATCATTGAGTCAATTATCTGATTGTAATAACTGGATATCTTGAGATATTTTCGTAAACTAAGAGCGGGTGGTGTGGTCATTAGTCAGGAGAGTTGATGCATGTCCGTGCATTTGTCTTTTTATATTAAAACGAGTAGTATCAGGGATCATACACAAACCTTACGCATTAAATCTGTTATGGATTTCCTGTGTAATAACCAGGCGTACGTACACAAAAGTGTGATGGAGGAGCTGAAGAGGATCATTGATGACAGTGAAATCACCAAGGAAGACGATGCTCTGTGGCCGCCTCCTGACAGAGTCGGCCGACAGGTTTGTGATCACTTTATTACTCCGTGTTTACCCTCTGTCCTCCCACTTCTTAAACAGCTCCCTCGCCTGAACCCCGCTGAGTATGCCCTGTAGTGCAGATTTGTCCAGAGCGGACTGTTTTCATTCAGCCATCCATCCATTTTCTTCTGGGTCCGGGATGCAGAGATACCCAGACCTAACAGCCATGCTGAGGCTGACTGTTTCCAGCTGTGGGAAACAGTCTGAAACACAAGCAAATATTATCTGAAGCACGTGTGTGAAAACGACATCCGTGTAAGTTGTAAAAACCAACTTAAAACGACAAAAAAGATACTTAAGAAATCCATCAAGACTGCAGTGAAGCTGGAAAGGGTTGCAAAGTAATCTCAAAAGTTGGATTTCTATCAGTCTACAAAATTCCCTCCTGACCTCCTCAGAGTCAGTGGATTTTATTTGTACAATAACTGTAGTATATTTAATGACACAAATTTTTACCGTCATACTATGAACATTTTCCGATTTACAGGAATGTCCTAGTTAGATATATTCTCATTAAATAGTCGCTACTCTCCTTAGAGGTGAGTGCATCTGTAAGTGCTTGGCATGTGTATTAATACCAAACCAGAGTAAGTCTCTTGGTTTGGTGTCTTAGGTTTGAACCGCACGATTAACCAATCTGTGGCCACATACTTGCACTGGATGTAGCTGGACAATGACACTGACGTAAACCTACTTCAGAATGAGGTCAGACAAAGAAATCCACCTTACAGAGAGGCCCAGTCAGAGCCCAACCCTAAAAATGGACATATTCTGTTTTTTTGAATTTCCATATTTTTCTTCTTGGACTCTGCTATACTAGCTTTGCATGATTCACAGCTCAAAACAATCTGTATTTATCCTTACATCCTCTGTCTGAAACAAGCCGTTTTAGCTCCCCTCCCTTAAAGCCAACTTTCCTCTAATTGGCTGCCCCTTGCAAACAAAACATTTGAACGGTAAATTGGTTGATCTGGGTTGATCTTCTGTGCCTGAGATGATCATATTAGGGAGAAAGTAAAGAAAAAATAGAGAGAACTGTGTGAAACTGAACCTTTGTACACATGATAAACCTGAATCAGACACTCCCAGGAATATGGCTGAGCTGAAGCAGTTTTGAACAAAAAAAAAGTGGCCTAAAATTTCTCCTAAATCAACTCTGCATTAAAAACTTTCTTCAAAAACATATTTTAAGGTTTTGTGTTTTTGTCTTAACTTTCACAGGAGCTGGAGATCGTCATCGGGGACGAGCACATTTCATTCACAACTTCCAAAATTGGCTCCTTGATTGACGTCAACCAGTCAAAGTGAGTAATGTATCCAGGAATTGAGGAAAATGGAAAGTAAAGTGTGTATTTGTTACTGACAGAAGGGCATGTCTCTGTTTTCAGGGACCCTGAAGGCCTTCGTGTGTTCTACTACTTGGTGCAAGATCTGAAATGTCTCGTCTTCAGTCTGATCGGCCTACACTTCAAGATCAAGCCCATCTAAAATGTGGACTTTGCCCGTTTTAATTACTTTAGCTGATGTTTCTGTTGTACTATTGCATTTGTACATTTGCTTTTTTGGTGGAACTATTTTTTATTTTAAATAAAGAGTGATTGGGGGAAAAAAACTGTCCTTTCGTAGTATCATCTGTAATGCTCAGCTGTGAGTGAAGAATCAGGAAGGCAAATAAGGGAGCAGAGGTAATTAAATTAGGTTTTATTTCAAAATACATTCAAACATAACAAAAGGCTGTAATCGAACAGTGATGACAGTTTAAAGAGTTTATGACCAGTGATTTGTAAATGCTGTTTGAGCTTCACATCATTTCAATAAGGCACAGCTTCTGCCTCCAGACTACCACCTACTGCAGGGAAGTGTAACTGCGTGAATATGACCAACACCAAGAGTCAAGGTCTCAATTCTAGTCACCCTCTGTGTCACTTTATACGGCTATCATGTTACAATCCTGCCCACTACTTCCTGGAAAATAGGCTTTATATCTCACTGCCACTTAAGGCTAAGTCGTTTGAAACAGCACTGAATGTGGGAGACCCTCCATGAGAAACCACTAAATGTCTGTAGGGACAAAACAACCTTAAACCACAACTAACACTAACATTAGGCTACAGTACACTGCTCTCAGAATGTATGTGTATGTAAAGGTCAGGCACAAACGTCTGAATGGCATCTTGGAAACACTGGCCTGTCTGTTTAAGGAAGTAGCAAATTTTACACCAACTTAAACAATTTTTGTTATTAGGGCTTGGCAGTTAATTTAATTTTCAATTTTGGTTTGAGCAACTATGAGAAGTTAAATACAAAACAATTATTGTGTTGCACTTGATTTTGCTCCGATTCTTTCATTTTGTCTCGCGTTATAAATCCAGGGCACCTTTTATTTTCTTTAAAAAGGCAGATTTTTGCTTTGTGTCCATAAAAGGTTACACCCAGCCAGGCTGTGTGTGGCTTTTTCAGTTTAAATAAAAGCAAAATCTTTCTTTAAAATGCTGATATTTTGCAGTTTAATCCAAATTGCACCAAATAATTAGAATCTCAACTTTGACCAAAATAACTGATTATGATTTCTGCCACACACCAGCACCACCCTATTCATCACTGAACAGTTGTTATGATTTGTATCCATAATCAACGGCTGACGGAGGAGACTTTGTTTTCCAAGAACCCTCGAGTTTTAACTCCCATCTCTTCTGCCTGCATTTCCTTTCAAAAGCCCACTGTATTGAAAAAAAATATATATACTTCCTGTATTTTCATATAAAAATGTAATCAGCTGATCAGGAGCTGTGAATGATACCTGCTCTCACCTTCATCGTTCTGTAAAACTACCTTTTTTTTTTAACTCTTAGCTGAGTGGCTTTCCTTCCAGCACAGTAAAGATGTCTTCTAAAGACTTGTGGACGCACTGCAGGAACTCATGGACGTTGCGAGCCGGGTAGCTGGACACGTTGCAGCCGATCCAGCTGTCATGGACGCCGTAGCCGACGCCGAACCCGTCGGGCACTACGGGGGCGAAGCCACCGAGACTTACTGCGGGGCTGGTGAGGGTGCTGGTAGAGAGGATGTTATGGTTGATGGCGGCGTAAGCTGGGTCGGTGTACAGGCTGGGCAGAGCTTGGCCCTTTGAGGTGGCCAGGTATCGCAGGGAGAACAGGTGACGGTCAAAACCCTGACCTGGAGAGAGAAGTGAAAGGAGCAGTTAGTGAAGGAATCACTGATCTCAGGCCAGTGTTGTGTGAAATCAATCTTTTCACCAGTTTAAAGAATAAAGAAGCTACTTTTGGCTGCTCTCTTGTCAAGTGGTCACCACAGCCGGTAGCTCCGCATGTTTGATTTGGCAGAGGACCCCCCCCCCCTCCAATTAAAACCTATTGGGAGGGCTGTGAAAACTGCCTGTGCCTTGTAGGAGGTTATTAAATGTTTAAACAAGGTTAGAGGGTTTTATGATTTAAATATTTGGCTCAGAGATGGCTAATAAGCTGTGGATTAGGCTTGTTGTCCAATTTGCTGTGACATAAAAAATGACCTTCAGGGAATGGATATCTGACATTACAGTACCAGCCAGGGTGTCTGTTTTCATCATTGTGACTGTATATGATGATACACAAGATTACCATAATTTATCTGCCTGTAAACATGTGTCATACGTACCCATAGCTGCCTCCTTGGTGAGCTGCCCGTGATATTTGGAGCATTCATTGAGCATGGCCCGCAGCTCCTCCACACTATGTTTGCCCCGCTGGTGCACAAAGGCGTGCGAGCACTTTTTGGTGTGTACAGTAGCTGGTCGAATGGTCTCTGTGCGGCCGTGCTTGAATGCCGCAGTGCTACAGGACTCGTATGTAGCAACGGTCTGTCCATACTGCCTCAGGAAGCCCATCTGGAAAGCCAGCTGGGCTATGGCATCTGGACTGAGCTTGCTCTTCTTTAACTGCTCCTTCCCGCCTCTCTTGAACTCCATGGCATCGATAGTGAGTTTTGACACGGCCGAGTCAAAGTTCTCCTTCGCTTTTTTAACGCCGTTCTCCAGCTCCCTATCCAGCTTGAAGTGCAGTCTGCGCACAGCAGAGCCCGAATCCACAGCAGCAGCAGCCGAACCCAGGTGCACCAACGGCTTCTCTGTGGTGTCCTTAAAGATCTCGTTCTGAAAGCGCAGCACGGCCACGCCGTCGCCCCAGGAGTGCTCAAAGTTAATAGCTGCCTGGCCGTCTTTTGTTAGAATGACGCTGAAGGACTTGTCGTACCAGCGGTTGCAGCCGTCACCGTGCAGCATGTTGTGGGAGATGTGAATATGGTCCCGCATGCTCTCATCATCCAGGCAGAGACAGAAAAGCGCGCTGTCCACGACCCGTAAATCCTCTGCGTTTCCAGCAGCTATCAGCTTGTCCCTGAGTCCAGCCCAAACGTCCCTGTTCTCACTGGTCAGGACGCCCAGAGGGAAGGCTGGCGCCGGCGTCGAATCAGACAAAATGTACTTCAAGTGAGACTGGATCTCTGCAGGCTTCACCAAATTCCCGTCCCGGTCTACTATGTCAAACACGTACATGTTTCCTTTCCTCATGACTAACAGGTGTCGCCCTTTGTCATCAGTGAAGAGCTCATCTCGCCCTCGTTTGGGAATCCGAGTTGAGTTAAAGAGGCGGAAGTACTGAGACATGTCCAGGGGGTACGCGTTCATCATATATGCCCCATACCAGGATAGAGAAGATGGGACCCAGCGGATAAAGTTCTTGAAGCTGTCTGTGTCGCTTTTGGCCGGGTTCAGGTGGAAAACCTCCGGCTCGAGCAGGCCGGCTCGTAGTGTTTTCATGAAGCGCACAGCTGAACACACTATGTTGGTTGCCCGCACCAGCTGATTGTTGTACTCCGTCTTAGGGTCGGGATTGAAGGACATGAACGGGTTGAAGTTGAGCACCACAGAGTCACGTGCAGACAGATACATATCAAACCAGGGAGCTGAAAAACAAAAACAAACATTTTAACCTCATTTATTTTATTCTGGTTCACCTGAGATGCTCAATTTTAGGGTTGTCATACTTACCTGAGATGTAGCTCGTGTGCTTATTGTTTTTGTCCTGAGTGACCAGTTCCTCGTGCAGCTGCTTTCCCACACCGTTCTGGAAATCCTGGGCGAGTTTCTCTGTTGTTCTGCGGGTACATGATAAGGATGGCTCCATGTAGGTTTGAAGCATTATATAATGAAATAAAAAGGTTGATTTTACTTGTGGAAACTCACCTGAACTGGTCATCATCCAACAGAGGCCTCTGGGCCGCCAAATACCGCCTGATAGTATCTTCTAGTTTAGGTACGGGTAGTCTAAACAGCAAGGGGAATTAAATCAGCCATGTGTGATTTAATTTATTGCAATAAAAACAATTCTTGGTGAAGGCAGCTGACCCACAGTCATATAGGTATCCAAAACACAGCTTGCTGATGTTAAATTTGTGTTGGCAAATTTAACCACACCAACAAAAACTAAAACTGAAGACATTTTATCATCATTTAAATTTAGTTAGTTTTGTAAGCACACAATGTTGTTTCAGATATATATATATTTTTTAAATTTTTACTTTGGTTAGCTGAAATGTTTTTTCACATCTAGTTTTAGTTTTTAGTTTAGTTTTAATGAACTATAATAACCTCGGTTCATACTGAATGTCTATTTTCAAACAACCTCTGAATACAGTTATTATTTGGTTATTTTGTGCTTTGCACAGTATTAGTGCAGTGCTAAGATCAATATTTTAAAGGATGTAGTTTATTAAATGGTCTGTTTGTTCATAATAATACGACCCAATAGGGAACAATACTGTTTATATAATGTTTGATTAATGATATCTTTAATTCTATATAGTAATGCAATAATTTCACATTTTTGTTTTTATATTATTTATCTGAGCTTCCCAACATAATTTGTGGTCAATTTCCACACCCCAAAATCTATTTTGACAGACTTTTTCTACATTCGCGGCCACTTTATTAGGTACACTAATATAACCTGTTTAACTGCTCATTAACACAAATATTTAATCAGCCAATTACGTGGCAGCAACCCAATGCATTTGGCCATGCAGACATGGTCAAGACGACCTGCTGAAGTTCAAACTGAGCATCAGAATGGGGAAGAAAGGTGATTTAAGTGACTTTGAACGTGGCATGGTTGTTGATGCCACAGGCTGGTCTGAGTATTTTGAGAAACTGCTGATCTGCTGGGATTTTCCCCACACAGTCATCTCTATGGTTTACAGAGAATGGTCCGAAGAAGAGAAAATATCCCTTGCCTTGTTGATGCCAGAGGTCAGAGGAGAACGGACTGCTTCGAGCTGATAGGAAAGCAACAATAACTCAAATAACCACTCAAACACACAAAGCTCAGATAATCTCAAACTGGTTTCTTGAACATGATAATGAGTTCACTATTCAAACGGCCTCCACAGTCACCAGATCTCAATCCAGTACAGCACCTTTGGGATGTGCGAGAGATTTGCGTCATGGACGCGCAGCCGACAAATCGGCAGCAACTGTGTGACGCTGTCATGTCAATATGGACCAAAATCTCTGAGGCATCTTTCCACCTTGAATTAAGGCAGCTCTGAAGGCAAAAGGGGCCCAAACTTGTGCTAGTGTACCTAATAAAGTGACCAGTGGGTGTATAGTTCTTATAGCGCTCTGTTCTAGCTTATAAACTAGATTACTGTTTGTTTTGTATGCGTTTCCCCAAATCTCCACACAGTAGTTAATGTATGGCACCTTTAGGAAACAACACACTATATATACTGACGTTTGATTGAAGACAGCTTTGATTTTATACAATATTTTACTTTTTTTTGTTTTTATGTTATGTATATCAGCTTTCCAACACGATTTGTGCTCAACTATCAGCCCCCCTCACCCACCAGAACTATTATTTCCTCCTAAATGCTGCTTTTTCT
>VVAS01034080.1:1165-12206 GCA_015103295.1 Ptychochromis oligacanthus
TTTGCATCCTACAATGTCTAAACTCCCAAATGTGTGAAACAAAGCCCCTTCTGTGTGAGTCCTGAGCATTTTGTCATTCCCTAGCTGCCACATTTTTTGTTTGTTGTCATTGTTTTGGTTGATGCACCATATGTTCACTTATTTTCATTTCCCAACATGAAGTTTAGTTGAAAGCAGACAAAAATTGGTGGCTGTGAAACTGCATAAGCGTTTTAAAAACAATCAGATGTTTTTTTTTAGTTATTTGGAGACACTCAAGATCTCAGTTTATTTTATTTTGGCATGTATATGCCTTGTTACGACATGAAGAAGGTGCATCGGACCCAAATAGATTAAATGTAAGAAAAGCAGACATGTAGTCATTGGTTAAATCTTACCAGGAAAACTTTAGATTAGAGATCAATCAGTAATTCTTTTATTTTCCTAGAATAGAACACTTCACACTGCTACAGAGCAGTATTTAAAGGAAGGAAACAGACTTCTCTGTTAACTGTACTCCCTTACTGTGGCCTAATGCAGGAAATGTGCATCCCAGTATAAAAAGAAATGCTGAGAAAGGGCTTTCCAATGGCGTAACAGTGTTTCAAACTCCTCTCCTATTATAGCCACAGGCTTTTTTAAATCTGAACATGCAATGATAAAACACATCACTCCTCCAAGTGCTTTCAAAGTCCATTCAGCCGTGCCTGAGACCTCACTTGTGACACCCAGACAAACAATGGAGAACACCCTTGGGCCAACTGGTGTAATCGTGAAAATGGCAGGACAAAGTTGTAAAAAAAATAATCAGTCCACACAGGCTCAATTTAAACTTGATCAACAAGATTGCAATTTCCATAACAAGTTTATCTTTAAAAATTCTAATAAAATGTTTAAAAAAAAAAAACCATTATAAATTAGTGGAAAAAGGAGCATAACAGTTGTGGCACAGGAGAGAGAATGAGAAGAGTGGGAAATGACTAATTCCTCAGAGGGGCAATATGCCACTGAATATGACAACACACTGTCATTTATGTCCAGCAGTCACACTCAAGGCATACTCCCCAGCTATGGGATTGCGACAGGGACAACCATTCAGCTGGAAGTATGCTCCACCAATGTGTAGTGCCTTGAGTGTAAACACATGCATGATAATTAAGTCAATTAATATCAATTAGTGAAATATACTGTACACCCTCAGCTAGGAGACAGTCACATAGAGACCTTTGATTTGTACCTCAAAGCAGCATTTCTGTTTTGATATTCATTTAAAGAACATCAATAATATGACCTTTAAGAATATCATCAAGCTGAAGATATTTGGATCACACCCACAGACAGTATAAAAGATGGACGCAGCTACCGTGATGTGACCCACTGGTTTCTGAAGTCCTGTTTTGAAACCTCAAGATGAGAGTTTCCGCCATCACTGTCTTAGTTGCAAAAATGAATAAATAAATAAATAAATAAACTAAAAAAATCAGATGTGATGAAGAAGGGCGGGTCTGACTGTGAACCCACATGCTCATTGGTTAACGACTTGTGATTGACAACTTGTTAGCCAATGAGCGTGTGGTTTCATACCACAGATAATCCTCCACTTTGAAACATGGTATGAGCAAAACTTACAAAACAGACTTAATTTTTTATTCCGTATGACCCAAAACGAGTGACTGAGTCCATAAACTCGGCAGGAAAGTGTTTACAGAGGTCAAGTCAGAAAGCTGTTTTGGTATAGATTTCTATGGGACCAGGAGTCTTTTTGCAACCACAGCTAACGCCATCTGGTGGCCTTCAGATAGAATGCAGGTTTTTAGGCACTTCATTTTTCCGACCCAGAAGCCACGTCCATGGTCTATACTGTCTATGGTCAAACCACAGCCATTCACAGGATGAGTCCATAAGAGTTGCTTTGGTAAATGAGATCCGTGGATGATAGTTCAAATAAACCACATTTGGCAATCTATCATTTCCACCTGAGCCATTACAAGTGGCAAGCCAAGTTCAGAGGATAATCCAAAGAAGAATATCAGACTAAACTCAGTCTGCAGAACAAATAAATTATTAAATACCAGCTAACGTCCAACAGCAGAAGATTAGAACATTTAATTTAATTTTCTGTTTATTTATTTATTTATTCTTTGAGTCAATAAATAAATACAATACAACTGGAAAAACATCTTTATCTACATTTTTATTTTGTTCCCTTCTCAACACTTTCAAAAAAAACTACACAGCGGGACATTGCTTTGTAAATAAGAGAATACAGTAAACCTAACAGAAGACCTGCAGTTTTATTATTTTTGGTCACAGAAAATGTTAATCCAAGTTACTCTGCTTTAACCATCTCCTTAGCCACTCAAAATACACTCATATATAAGATTTTCCACTGCTAATGTGCTTATTTACATTAGCTTGATCAGTTGGCTGATCAATCAATCATGTTGTTGTTGTTTGAACATTTATAAAATCATCTGACATAAAAAATATTCAGACCTGTTGTTCTGACTAATTAGCAGTTGCATCACTCATGCTGCCGTTTTATATGTGTGTATATATATGTGTGTGTGTGTGTGTATGTATGTGTGTATATATATATATATGTGTGTGTGTGTGTGTGTGTGTGTGTGTGTGTATGTATGTGTATATATATATATATATAGGAAGAATAATTCCTATTGGGCTTGGGTAGCTTGTGGGACTCTGGAAGCAGCAGACAGGTACCAGTACAAGCAGAGCACAGCTCTGGTAGTGACTGAAGCAAAACTTGGGTATTGGGGGGTATTGCTACTGACCTCAACTGAGGATATTGTCAGGTGGTGGATGGAATACTTTGAGGATCTTCTTAGTCCCACTGACATGCTTTCTGTGAAAGAAGCAGGGAGTGGGGATGAGGGGATGACTCCCCTATCACTGGGGATGAGTTCACCAAGGCAGTTAAAAACTCTGGTGGCAGGCCCCCTGGGGTGGATGAAATTTGCTCCAGGTTCCTTAAGGCTCTGGATGTTGTGGGGCTGTCTTGGATGACACGCCTCTGCAATGTTGCGTGGCACTGGGGGAGTCCCACTGGACTGCCAGACTAGGGTGGTCGTTCCTGTTTTTAAGAAGGTGGACCAATGGGTGCGCTCCATTTAGATCAAACTCCTCAGCCTCCCTGCAAAGGTCTATGTCAGGGTACTGGAGAGGAGCTGGAGGAGGTTGCTGGGGAGAGGGAGGTCTGGGTTCTCGGCTTAGATTGCTGCCCCCACAACCTGGCCCCGAATAAGCGATGGATGGATGGATAGATGGATGGATGGAGAAAGTATAGCATCCAGTGTTTTTGAAAGTGACACAAAAAAGTCAGATTAGGATTTTGATGGGTGCTTTTTTAAACTATTCTGTGATTTTTAAAATAGTGACAGCACATTAAAGAAAAACAGGCTTTTAAGTACTTCAGTTTCTGGGGTCTACACACATGCTGACCACACCAAAGCAATTAAGCTTAATGTTGTGAGTAAGCTTTGTAGCCCCATCAAATTTACTAATGGAGGGAGACTATTTATGGAAACACAGGGAACTACTTTTTCCTCTCTCTCTCTCTCTCTCACTCTCTCTCTCTCTCTCACACACACACAGGGGCAGGAATGTGTCAACACAACCACTTTCTACATTTCTGAGGATTATGATAATCTGCTTCCCTCTATTCCCCATCCCCTCTGTTATCTAAGTATAAGTGCTGGTGATAGCGGGTAAGTGTCTCAGAAATGGAAAAGAATGGCCACATAAAAAAAAGCACTGATAACAAATGAAATGATTTTTTTTTTTAATACAAGGATTTATTTTTGGTAGGCTAAATGCCATTTGGATTTTTAACAGACTAAAACATAATTGTTCAGTACAGGGAAAGAAAATCACTTTTGACACTGAACATAGCATTTTTTTTTTTCCACTTTTACACACAAAGGCAGCAACAGTGTGTTGCTGTTGGAGAATTCCTTTTCATAGTCCTACTTAATTAATAACATGATTCACACTAATACACATGAGGAAATCTGTATTTTAACAATAAAAGGAAGGCTATGCAAGAGTGTCATTTGGAAACATTCAATTTGAACTATGTGCAAAACCAGTATGAAGATGTATGAAGTACAGAGTACGTCTTACATATAACAGAGTACGGAAAGTGTTCGGTAGCTTTACTGGTGCAAGAGACAAAACACACACACAGACACACAGACACACACACACACACACACAGCACAAGACAAAATTCTGAATATACATTCAATGAGTTCCACTTCACATACTATGTACATTACATTGCTCTGCTATGTAATGTAGGTATGCTATATACATATATGCACCAAATTTTAAAAGTGCTTCAGGATGAATGTAAGAATTGGCTTTGAGAGGAGAAATAAACTGAGGATGAGTTCAAAAACAGGAAAGGACAGACAGGAAACAACAGCGCTACTTAGATTCAATACAAGTGGCAATTAATGAACTCATTATGGAAACAAAACAGGGCCAAAAGTAGGTTAGCTGAGTATTACTTCAGAACATTTCAGATGTTTGAATGTGCAAAACATATCCAAAAAGAACTGATTTTTTGTTTTGCTTTTTTATCTGCAAGATCTGTAGCTAAGCATGGCATTTTGTGCACATGTAAGAGCATATGCAAGATGAAGTTACACCTGTTTGTTTGTTTGTGGTTTACACATGTTGTGCCTCAGTTTACACCTACGGGTTAAAAGTACAAATCAAGCCAATAAGTCAGCATGGCTATGAATATGATTTCAATGATACCGGTGTTATCATCAATCCTGCCTGTAGGTGAGTCCTTTCGAATTCTTTTATTGACATCTGATATTTTCTACGGGGAAATGTGTCCAACTACACAGGTTTCAGCATCAGTGCAAATGTTTTATTATCCATGAGTCTAAAAAGTTTTTAGAAACAAAATAGGAAAAAACAAATCCACATGACTGGTGTGGAAAAGCTCCACTGCCAGGAGTTTGTTTAAACTCTTTTGCAGTGTGCACCTGTCAGAAAAATACGTGAAGAGTGATAAAAGCATGCAAATTGTGGGTCTTCTGGGCTGTGAGTCTGTGGCTAAAATCCGGCTTTAGCAAACAGTAAAAATTACAGGGTGGTCCGCTCCGTTACTCTGTTATTTCAAGTAATAATCCACGCTTAACTGGTAGATGTAGTGTAACTGCAAAGTTTTGTGCAAATCTCGTTCATTAGTTCACAAAATATCACACACACAGATTCGGTTACATACAGCTGCAGTGCTCTTGCCCCTATTTTGTTTCCATATGTAACCTAAATTGCTTTGCTCTCATTGTCTGAAGAATCACCCTGCATCCCAGATTACTGCACTTACATTTCTCTGCTTGTTTATATCACTTGACCAAAAGTCCCTGATGGCCACCCGTAGAGTTGGACAGTGGTGAAGACAGTTCTATGTTGTTGTTTTTTTTGTTTGTTTTTTTTTTGCACAAAAACCTGGAGTCCGGTTAAAGGGGAACCGCGCTGATTTTATACATTAAAGTCTGTTTACCGGTCTTTGGGAATACACTTGTGCATACGTGAATAAAGTCTTTTGCAGCTTCACTGAGCAAAATATGATAAACAGTCTCAAGTGATCTTACTTGACTCAGCATCGGGTGGCTTAAAAAACGCTAAATCCACAAAAGACAAAAAAAACGCTGGGTGTGGATTAAGAGGTTTGCCTTCCTTTACTTCTAAAGCAAGGGACACAATAACCACGACTAGAAAAGCACACCCAAATGTGCCAGTGTTGCATTGTGGGTAATGTAGTAGCCAGGAAGAAGAATTTGTGAATTAAAAAAAGATGCTATCTATGGTTTTAATTATATCAACGTTGATACTTTAAAAATGTAAATTGTGAGTACAACACTGATAGAGGAACGCAATGCTAAATCACAGAGGGACTCTATAAAATAGCTGAAATTATGTGAAAGCATGACAGATAAGATAAGCAGACTTTGGCAAATGTGCATTTTTTTTGTTTTAAATGGTCTCAATTAAATTGATCTTAGTGTTCATTGTACAAGGAAGACCACATAATACAGCATAGCAGCTAGTAAAAAAGCTAGTAGGGCAAAGCCTTTTAAACAATGCTACCTGGTAGTTAAAGATCAAGCACGTTGTCAAATGGATCTCAACGTTTTGCCCAACACAGCATTAAAACAAAAAGACAAGACAAGTGTTTACATCTGTATGCAGTCTGTATAGTAGACTCAATGACAGATTGAATATAAAGACTTAAAAGAATTCCACAAAGTGCTGCTAATTCCTTATAAATATTTCAAACATTCATTTCCTACACTAGTAAATATGTACATAAACAATGTGCACAAACTCCTGGTCATGAGGTCAAAGGTTTTCATGTTCACCCCTACAGTAAGCTGGTACAAGGAACCACCAGTCGAATGGACCACTGTGGAGGTTTCAGCAGGTTCACTTAAGTTCAAATGCATTTGTGTGCGTTCATTTAAGGACATTTTTTTTAATGTGGTTTAAGACTTTTCAATCCAACTATATGAACAGTTTCACACTTGATGCAACTGTGAGTAAGAAACCTGCAGACCTAAGAGAATACAGGTCCAACTTTGAATTTAAAAATACATTACGCAGAGACTCGGTTTGCTGAAGACTTTTTGTAAAAAACACCACCAGGCACCAGGTGCTTGTGTAAGTCTAAGGTACGTGAATGTTTGACACAGCATCTTCTGATCTACTATGTGACAGTGTAGAGTTCATCTTTGCTGCTCTGACAGAGTGTATATCCACAAACCCGGGGTCTCCAGCTCCAGTCCCAGTTCCAGCGCCAGCCTCTGCTCCAGCCCATCGTCTCTCTGCTCTTCTCCTTCGGTGGCAGCAGGAACACCACGCAGCTGGCCACCAGGATGTGCCACAGCGAGTGTGTGTAGTAGTAGTTGTCCTCTGTCTCGGTAAAAATGTACAAAAACACGCCGATTAGGGCGCACAGCGCCCCGGGGATCAGGAAGAAGACCCAGCGCCGCCAAGAGGGCGGATAACAATGTCGTCGACGGACCCCTCGGTACACCTGTAAACAGAAGAGTAAAGCACAAACAGGAAGTTTTATTATTATGTCCTGAAAATAATCTACATCTACAAAGAAATCTGCAATAGATTATCTGTGAAAGACTGTTTTCTAAAATCCACTTAAGATTCCGGTGCATCTCTTACCCAGGCGATGACCATAAACAGTATGGCACAGAGGATGGGGCCCAGCAGGTTCCACAGGCCTTTGCGGTCCAGTTGCATTGACATGGCTATCAGCAGAGCCCCGAGCATAAACAGAGTCTACACACACAAAGTGGCACAAATATTAAACACATCTATGCTCTTAAAAGATACAGATCCTTAGCAGAGTGTGAAAATATTATAAGAGAAAAGGAGCGTCTTACATATTTAAATGTGTCTCTGATGCGAGCCATACACAGGATGGTGACCCAGATGGAACAGACGGATCCCAGGAAGTCACAGTATTGTAGGGCATCATAGTCCATTATACACATTACTGCAACACCCGGCTGGTCACAAGCATGGTAGAACTACAAATTTAAAAAAAAAAAGTTAGGCCAGATACTGATGCTTGAATTACTTATTGAGCAGCTATTTATTTCTTCCCATCTGTGCGCCAGGTGAAAAAAGAAATATTATTAAAAACAGTTTGAAAGTCTTTTTATTTTGAATGTTTGCATCCCTACTACCATATCAAAATGTTATTCAAGCATTAAAGTTGGAAGTGTAGCCACCCAAGCTTGTGTTTAAAGAGTGCAGATCATTGCTCTTACACAACACCGTACCATGACACTAGAATCTTCAACTTTTTTATTTGTCAGAAACACATCTACAATAAGCATCTCTACATGTATAAATGGATGAATGCATTTTTCCAAGTGTGTTACCGTGGAGAAGAACATGGTGAAGAGGTAGACGGAGGCCTCTGTGATGTAACAGCGTTTGATAGCTACCACGATGGCGGGGAGGAAAAACAGGTTGCTGAGCGTGAGCAACAGAGTTGCTATCAACTGCCGACTATACGACTGAGCTGTTGAATCATCTGTGCAACCCCAACCATTCCAACCTGTGTACACACAGAGAAAACAAATAAAGGCGTGACTTTAATTATTTAAAATACAACCAAAGACAGAAGAAGGGCATGTAAAATTCTAACATTAGTTAAATGTAGGTTACAGTGATTTTTAATGCAACTACTACAAACAAGGGCTGGGCTTAGGTGCGCACATGTGTGTGTTTGTGTGTATGGGTCTTACCAGCCTTGCAGACACATCCAGCGTACAAGTAGCTGTAAGATCTTAGAAGTCTGCATTCTCCGTAGGTCCCACAGTCCTCTACACAGGCACTGATAAACACCTCTGGGACCACAGACACCACTGATGTATTACCACAGTTACTGCTGCCAGAAAAACACATGCACATATTGTTACACATACATTATAACACACAAAGCAATGATCACCAAAGAGACATATCCAGGTTTACAACATTTCTTAGAGCTCTAAAATGCATACTAACAATTTCTAAATATTTAGTGTATATTTCAAAAACATCTCAAGCAGGAGAAATAAAAAAAACAAAAACAATATGTATGTCTACTACTGCAATATGTGTGCGTGTGTTACCTGTTGCACATGAGTTGCAGGGTGAGGTACCATGTTGCTGACTGAGGAAACGGCAGTCTGACCACAGCTTTAGGAATGCTGGCATTCATGCTAACACCATATCCTCCAAACAAAGCTGTCGGCGAATCAACAATGTTACTTTTTTGGTCTACAGTGTACATTCTTACCCATAACTAGAACCATTGTCAATTCAGACATTAATGTATTTTTTGTACACATTATAGTGTTGTAGATTTTATCTGAAATTGATAAAATACATTTGAGAGTCCCCATAAATCTACACTAAATAACCCATGATTATAAAGTAAAAATACAGTATGTCTTTTAAATATTTGCAAAGAAATATTCAAAAATCAATTGTTTCTCTGCAGTTGGCTGCCTCCAGCAGTAGGGAACAGTTTCCTTGTCCCATTTGAGGACTTTATTACAAAGGACAGCGTAGAGGAGACAGGAAAATGGGGAGAGAGATGGTGAGCGACACTCAGGAAATGATCTGGAGCTGTTTTGAAGCCAGGTCGCTGCAGTAAGGACTATAGCCTTTGGCAGATGGGTCATGTGCCTTTTACTTAAAACTTCAGAAGTTCTATTAGAGTGAGTGACCGGTCGCTGGTCAACTCCATGCTCAAGTAACTATTTTCTTGTTTACTTCCTTTGGTTGGACAATCAACTGAGGAACTTCTAACACTTTATAGTTATTGAGACAACTCTGGTTGAAACAGACAGGAAGCGATTCACTCGTTGCCTGTTGCTTTGTCGCTAGACATTTCAGTTGCCTAGGTAACCCTTTAAAGCATTTACCACCCATTCAAATGTCAATCAACAGTGTCATTAGCTCTCACTGGCTTCAATCACGTCGAAGCTGAGAAAAGCTTAACTCAGGACCCACCCACTTCTTAGTGCCAGTGACTATTTCGCCAACTGATGCACAGTCTATGGTTGCTACATCGCTGCTAGTCACTTCCTGTGTGGATGTCCCTTAAGAAATAGTTTTTTAATGTTTACCTGATCTATGTCTGTCCATAACATATTTATCACAGCTCCTTGGACTTCAGTGCTGGAACCATACTGGAACCAGACTGCATATCAACATGGATGTAATGAAGCCATTTTATTTTTGTACTACTGGAGGAATTGGTTGAGCATTGAACATTTTTATTTACAGTCTCTGGCTATAACATGGTGGGGGGCAGATAAACAGCAATGAATCTTAATTAAGATTAAACTAAAGCATGTGGACTATATTTCTTAAGTCCACTTAAAGTCACAAAAAGAATTGAAGCTCAAGCTGAACTGGAGTAGAACACCAGCATTTGAACTTACTTATGTAAACATAATATAAACAGAAATATCACCAGTATGGATTAGTCAGTTGATGTGGATTTATCATGTATCCTAATTAATTAACACATTTTGTGCAGTTCTATCTTGATACTTTCTGATTAATTATCACCAATTTTTTTTTCTGGGTGTTTAACGAGTTAATTCCTCTGTGTGACTTTGCTGTACCTGTGCGACATGGCTGAGAGTGGTTGAGTTCAAGGACTGGAGCCCAGGGAGACAGACAGGCAACCACACTGCTGCTGTTCACCAACGTCATGTTAGTCTACAAAACACCACACACACACACACACACACACACACACACACACACACACGTTTCAAAGCAAATCAGCATAAAAGCTTAACTCTGTGACTCTCAAATCTAGCTATGCGAGTGTAGAGATTCAGTTTTACTTACAGAGTTGAGAGTGAGCTGCAGGTTGAGCGTACCACCGGTGGCATGTGTGTGCAGGGGGTAGACGAGCAGTGTGGGGTGTGTATTTGTAACGCTGACGTTAGGTCCACTGATGGGGGTGAATCGGAGTGACAGGACATCCACCTCCTCATACAGCACAGGGATGCTCCACACACATGCTGAAGCCGGCAACAGTTTCATCAGTGACAACGAGTCGTTGCTGAAGGCGACCGTGTCTGTGACCATCGAGCTGTTGCCTGATGGCGTTGAGTTGGTATAGCTGCTGTTGCCACGGAGCCTGATGATATCATCATCTGCTTTAAGGCCTACACTTTTTGGCTTACATCCCACTGAGGTAAACGCACACACACACACACAGAGAAAAGAAAAAGGATACACATGGAGATGGATTAGAACAGAAATACAGGTTGTGTCTGCAATCATGCACTCATTCGATAATTCTTATTTATAGAGTTCTATGTACTATATTTGGAGCTCATTGGCAAAATAAAATTAATTAATTAATTTAAAAAAAAAAGGCATTTTCAAAACAATACTCAGGTAATTTTCCTTGCACTTATGTCAGCATTGTGGAAAAATGAAAACACTGGTTAAATAAATAATCACCAGTATTCATCTTAGTGAT
>VVAS01034166.1:1232-11349 GCA_015103295.1 Ptychochromis oligacanthus
TGGATTTGTGAGCATTTTAAAGTAAGATTTCAAATAAAAAAAATAGACTTTGAAAAAAGTTCAAGTTAATGAGTTGTGAGGTGTTTGCTTCTTATCCACACCACAACTAATTGTGTATGCCAACTGGGATTTTTGGCTTCCTGCCCTTCACTGTGTGCACAGAGGGAATCCCAAATTCCTGCCGTAAAAGCACAGGAAGCTTTGACCTCTTTTGAAAGACTATGAATCATCCTGTTATCTCCATCTCTTCAGCAGCAGGGACTCTCGTTCCAACGTATCGCTGTCGAGTCAGGGCCTAGTAAATGAAATGGGAAGGCAGTGGTAATGACATTGCAATGGCATTCTCAGAATTGTATTGAGGGATCAAATTTGCATGGCCTCAGGTATTTGAAAGCAATATTACACACCAAACTCAAGAGAAAGTCGATGCAGGAGGGAGCTTAAGTCATACAAAAGGTAGAATGATGGAAAGATCTGTTCAGTAATACCCTTTTCAACACTGTAGTCCCAGGCTGGTGTAATGAAGCACAGTCATTAGTATGCTCTATGTGTGTCTAGTCAAATTAGCTCTTTGCTTTGCTGCTGTGACTCAAAACAACTAGCCCTTCAAATCAGCTGATTAAATGCAGAAAATCCCCGCACTGGCTGATTTTTCTCTTAATTGGTGGTGGAACCTCAAGCCAAGTTCACGCACAAAATATAATTCTTGAGATTCCCGTTTAATATGCTCCATATTCATCCTCACCAGGGACCTAATTTATCAAGAAACTCTGCCTGTTAAATGGTAAAATTGAGGTTGCAAATTAAAAAGGTAAACTATTTTCAGGGCAGCACAACATTTCACTTACATTTATTTGATTTAGCATATGCACACTGCAGCCTCATGCAGAGATTTGACTGTTTCACTTTGATCGGTTTTATTCTTTCTGGCATGCCCATTAGGTCTGAATCGTCCCTCACATTCCTCTGGATAGAATGTGATTTAGACCCGTGCATATCTATGAAATGGAAAACAGTCACTAGGAAAATTAGTTATTTGAGGCATGATAATGGGCATTTTGCCTTCCAAATTTTGTTTTTTTACTAATTACTTGTGTTTGTGAGACCTAAAAAAATGGACGTTTGTGATAAAAGGATGAATTTGTGATCCTCCTTCTAATTTGTGTGTAGAAACAGAATGTATTTCAAAGGTCACTTCCCTGCCTCAGACAGACATAATGGATATGTCATTTCTTGCTGTTTGTCGAAGCTATGACCTGAATATATACATGTATCACACCACACATAGTACTTGCATCCTGAAGCATGAAATTATGCCTTAAACCCTTTAAGTAAGGCACTGTCACACATTATATTTGATGGTTTTGTTGTGTTACCTAAATTGCAGTTTTACCACCCAGAGACAATGTAGTTCTTGGCCAATTTATTTGCTTGCCTTACAAAAGCAAACTGAGACATCAGCATTATAGCACAAATTCATGGTCAGAAATGTGTCACCAGCAAGCCATTTCCAGGTATAAATCACTGTGTTCATACATACACCCAGGGGAAGGACACAGTAAATCACAGGCAGTGTTCACAAGTGGCATAATTCCAAATTGAATTCTTCTGCAAAAAATAGGTTGAAGCTGGCCCTCTGCCAAAACACTAAGTAAATCTTGCTTGTGCCAAATTACAGTGTCATCCAAGCTAGATTTGATGGCTTATACTGTGTAAAGATGGCTTATAATGGTTGTTATAGATGAATTAGAAGATTCTAGATTAAGAGTTTGTTGAGTAATGTACCATAACAGCTATAATATCGCTTCATGTGTGCTAGCCTCTCTTTCCCCTCCCAAAGAAGATAGGTTAGGTTGGATTTTCTGCTGTTAATGACTGTGACATTTCTAAATGCCTTGCAAAATAGCCCACATTGCACGTCTTTGAAAAGGGAGTTGGGACACCTGGTGGTCCAGAGCTGGCCAGGGGCCCAAGAGATGGAGAAAAGGCTAACCTTTTAAAATAAAATGAGATTAGGTCATTCATCCTTGTCTCAGCATTTCCATTGTACTGTTTTGTGCAGACAAAAGATGAAATCACAGCAATCTCAAGGCCTCTCACACAAAACCAAAATTGTAAGGTTAGGTTTCATGCTGCCTGTCTACAGCATACAGCACAGTACATATAGAAGAGAAGAATATTGGAAAGACTTGGTTACCGAGAGTGTTGTCCTCTTTTCTGGTATGACTTTGGACTGGTCATCACCTGTAGTGCAAAGTCAATCCTTATCTCAGTTAGAGTATTGATTATGTGAATTCATTGCCTGGAGAAGAGTCTAATTTTGGCCTTCCCTTTAAGTCCACTGTCAGGATTATGGCTACTGTATCCACAGTATGTTGCATATCATGTTGTTGTCTTGCTATCTACTGGGTGAGAAATATGTTGAAATGGATGTCCTCATCACAAATCAAACCTTTAATGGTTATAGATTGGATTGCTCAGAAAAATGTGGATGATTTCCAGAAGTGATGAATAATTCTCCATAAGGCTCAAGAAGCTTCCCCATCACATCGCAGAACCTCCAGAACCATTTAGTGTTCCTTTGACTTCATGTCTTTACTTTGATCAGCTTGCTGTCAGTGAAGTCTCTTGAAGTTAATATTCATAAAATTTAAATTCATAACTCCACTGTGCTCAAATAAAGCACCTGACATCAGTACAGAACTAGACTACAAATTTATTCTATTTCAGTTTTTTTGGGGGGTCCTGCTTGCTTTTAATTCCCAAATGTGTCCCTTGGTGACTGCGGCAGTAATTATCACCTGACTAAATATCCCACAGTGGTGAGCTAATTCCAAAACTTATAATATTACCTGGAAAAACAGTGTCATGGTGTAGCAGAGTTACTTCTGATCCTTTTATTTTTGTGGCAGTAAAACAATTTTCTTCACATCACCACCCTTGTTATTTGCTGATATTATTGCTCATCATGGATATTGAGGTCGCATATTCTATTGTATATCAGTTGTTGCTCAACTGAAATGCCATCTCTTTTGACATCATTATAGCTTACTAACTACTTTTTGATTCTGCAGTTGTTCAGAGAGTGGCAATTAGAGTAAATTGCTGTTTGAGAGGGAACCAAATATAGCAAGTATATTATACATAATTCAAGAGAAAAAAAATAAATGAAAACTTTCTAATTTTTAAACTTGCAACCCTGCTTTTATTTTCCAAGTTGCAGTGAAAGGCTACATTTTCCAAATATTAAACTGATAAAGACCAAGATAGAGTTTTAATGCATTCCCGATGAAAATGAAAGCCTAAAGAGGAAAACAGTGTTTGATTCCTAAACTTTCTACTTTGAGAAACCAAAACAGCTGCAGGGAGTCAGAGCCCTGGTCTGCATGGGTGAGTCAGAAGCATGAGAGCCTCCAGTCTTAGACCTTATGTCATTCCCATTTAATATTTTCATTAAAGTGATTACACACATAAGCCTTTATAAAACTCATGTCATTGTTGTATCAAATCTACCTCTTTGCCCCCAGGAAATTAACTGTGTGATGTTAACCTTTGGTGTTATAAAGATAAATCCCCAACTTGGGAGCTACTTCCTTTCACGAGGACACCACCATCCTGAAATAGAAAACCTTTTTATCATGCTCCAGTGTTTGAGCAGTGAAACAGTACTGCAGTTAATGCACATACACCACCTCTTTTTCTATTATCTCTTCCCTTTCACTTCATAACCTACAGCTTTAGCCCACAGCCTGTCCTTAGCTTGATAATCAAATGCTACGTTCACATTAGGGACTAGTGCATTTAGTCAGGACGTTGGGGGACACTAGAAACCTTGTTATATAATCTTTGTAATCATGGCTTTATTCAGTTTAAGGGGAATATAATCACAGTAGTTTTAGTCTCAGTCTGAGTGTATTTCCTTTTCAATTCATCACAACTGGAAAAAAGTCTGGCCAACATGATTCTAAACTTTTTAATACTTAGTAGTTGTTTTTTAAATTATTAGGTGACCTAAAGTAGGTTGCAATTTTTCAGATTTGGCATTATAGCAGCCAAAACCAACAACTGTGCAGGATAAAAAAAACAACAACAAAAAAACAAACAAACAAAAAAACCCATCAAAGAGTAAAAAATAGCACTCTTCTTCAAACACTTACAACCTTTTATAGTTAAAAAACTAGAAATCACCAGTGTCAAGTATCTTTTAACACACAAGTCCACATGCTGGGCTCCTTTGCTTTGATGGCAATCTCTTCGAAACAGGAGGTAGCCAAATACCACATAATCTCACTTTGGTGTCCTGATTCAGTCTTTTGTACCTACTGTGCCGAGTCGCAACAAAGTTTAAAATAAATAATGACAAGCTGTGCTGTGGAGACTGCACAATGGCAACAGAGTGACAAAGCAAGTGTTCGACTGGACGCTAATGTTAGTAATTTGATGGTTAAGTATGGTAATTGGCTCTTGCATCAGCAACAACAGCAACAATAAAAAAGAAAAGCTGCAGGTTTATGATTTGAATTATGCTTCCACACTGAAAATCTCTGTGTATCTTTGTCTCTGACATTGACCAAAAACAGCTATTATCAGTTCTTCTCCATAAATGCAGGGGCTCATTACTGTGTATATCAACAAGGCATTTTTTAAACACATGAAGCCATTTCATCATAATTGCTGTTGAATTATTAGGAGGGTTGCAGTGTAGACATTTGCAAATGGAATTATGAATATCCATTAACTATCCACACAGACCGATTCCTATGTGGAAAAGCAGCTGAAGGGGTGATTTAAATAAATGTATACATGCATCAGGACTTCTACTTTTTAATTGTGTATTTCAACTGAGTCAGATGTGGTTAATTGAAAAATTATCTCTATTATACACAGTATGGTAAAATACAGGTAGCCCATCTAGTTTTATTGTGGATGTTCATATATTAATTGCGTTTCATTACCAAACTGCACACAATGCATAATTCAAACTCCAGTCTGTGCCAAATCATTGAGGTTGACCAGACCTTGCTTATTTTTCTCTTGCTGGCAGCAGAACCTGGACTGTAAATTAAATGTTTCCTGTCAAATTTCTCATTACTACATCACCCTTTAAAACCTAGTAAGTATACTGAAGGAAGAATGATCGCTTTTCATGGCAGCATCTGCAGTGCCTGATAAGCCAATTCTAGCTGGTGTTAGTGAGTCAAGACCCTTGACTATCTCCATAAGCCCTGTTGCAGTAGCTGGTTCTTAGATGTGGGTCTGGATAAGCTCTGGCCTGCACATCACTGACAGGATAACCAAAAGGATGAAGAAAGAAAATCAGTTATGATACATGTTCTATGATTCACCACATGGACCTCCCTCTTCATTCAGATGCTTTGTATCCAGCTTTAAAATGTGGCGTGCAGTCTCCAGGCTCTGCAGCTGCAACATGCCCTCTAGCAGGTGTGATGACAGGACAGTGTAATACGGGATTTTCACTGACCTCAAACGCTAGCTTGTTGACAACATAATTCAAGGTTGTGTACAGGAGGAGTCTGGCACAGAATGCCTTGCCTCAAAAAAACAAAAAACAAAAAAAACACTGACGTTTGTGGATAAGTCAGTAACAGAAGTGTTATAGCTACCATCCTTCGCATACATCATTGCATTATAAGAGTAAATTTTACTTGAATTTAAATTCTGCTTATCAACGTTTTTTAAGATGACCTAGAGACACTACTCTTTGTGTATCAGAGACTCGCACTGCCACATAATTCTTTTGTAACCATGACCTTCAGAATACTTAATAAGTACAACCTACACTCATGGGCCACTTCATACACCTGTTCAACTGCTCGTTGACACAAATCTCTAGTCAGCCAATCACATGGCAGCAACTCATGTCTACATTTAGGCATGTAGATATGGTCAAGACGACCATGACGAGCATCAGAATAGGGAAGAAAGATTATTTAAGAGACTTTGAATGTGGCATGGTTGTTGGTGCCAGACACAGAACCATCTCAAGGGTTTACAGAGGATGCTACGAAAAAGAGAAAATATCCAGTAAGCGGCAGGTGTCTTGGCGAAAATGCCTTGTTGATACCAGAGGTCAGAAGAGAATGGCCAGACTGCTTCAAGTTGATAGGAAGACAACAGTAACTTAAATAACCACTCCTTACAATGAAGGTATGCAGAAGAGCATCTCTGAACAGACAGCATGTCCAGTGTTGAAGCAGACTGGCTGCAGCAGCAGAAGACCACATTGGGTCCCACTCCGGTCAGCTAAGAACAGGAAACCGAGGTTATAGTTAACAAAGGCTCACCAAAATTGGACAACAGAAGTCTGAAAAACATTTGCTGGTCTGATGAGTCTCAGTTTCTGCTGCAACATTCAGATGGTAGGATCAGAATTTGCTGTAAACAACATGAAAGCATGGATCCATCCTGCCTTGTATCAATGGTTCAGACTGGTGGTGGTGGTGGTGTAATGGTGTGAGGGAGATTTTCTTGGCACACTTTGGGCCCCTTAGTACCAACTGAGTATTGTTCAAAAACCACAGCCTACCTAAATATTGTTTCTGACCATGTCTATAGGTAAAGCTGTGCAGGAAGCCAAAGTGTTGCTGATTAGGATGACATTTCCTTGTGGAAATTATCATAAAAAAATTATACTTAAACTTTGCATGTATTTTTTTCATCACAAGAATCAGAGGCAGACATTGTGTATCAAAAATAAGCACTGTCATGGAATTCTTTAACCGTGGCCTTCAAGATGCACCTGACATTTCAAAAGGTTGAGCTGTATATGACACCTCAGAAAAAGTTAAGAGAAAGACCTGAAAGTCAAATGCAGGCTTTTCTTCTCGATTTAAAACTGAAAAACAGATAAATCTTTCTGTCATTTTTGTTTTGTTTCTGTCATGCCACCAAGCTTTAAGTATGTTGTCTTCAATCTTCATTTGGATGTTGTTTGAAATAAGTGCAAGAGGGAAGATTTTGTATCTTCATTTTAAAAAAAGGGAAAAAAGAAAAATAAGCCAGTGGAGATTGGAAAGAAATGGCTTTGCTCCATATTGCAACTATATCAGTTATAACCACAGAGGTAATGTTTACTGTTATTATTGCTGGTGTGACTCAAATTTCTCTTACAGGTTTCTTAGAAATCAAGGGATTTTTTTAAAGAGTTTCTCCATTTAGTGTTGGCAAAGGCTTGAGTAATAGTTCTTTAAGCTGCCATAACCAGCCACATTTAAAGAAATTAAAAATGCACACTTGGTACTGTCTGCTTAGGATGCAATTTCTTCAATAAAGTAATGCTGAAGAATGGCTATGCGCAAGTGTGGGTGAGTGTATATATGTGTGCAAATGAGGAGCTAAATCATGATGCCTTATCTTCATCATTGCTCTGTGAATTACCTTAGTGCATGGTAGTTTGGAGCGTTTCTGCTGTCCATTGAGACTCTGGCAGCACACTGTATGGTGCTATTTCTGCTTTATGTAAGGTCTCCTATTGAAAAAGCTGATAAAACACAGACATTTGGCACATCTGCTTGTTGTTTTTGAGGTGTGCTTTGTTGACAAAACTACTTGAGCATCCGCTGTAAAGAACAGAGCCGGATTGTAAAAGATTTAACAGATGTTATTAGTGTTTCATCACAAAGGCATTAATGAATATTCAGCTGCATATTTTTACAGTTATTAATAAATTAGATGAGCAGTCACCAGAAGCATTACTTTCAGTAATTAGGCTAATGTTGAACATCCGTTTCCTGCCTCTTTGGCCTTGTGTTGTTAATGTGAATGTGGATTTAGTGGTACTTTTATTAATTCTGGCATAGATGACCATTTGTTTTGTTCACTGGTTGCATAATGAAATCATTACAGTATCACAGTAAGCAGAAGAATATTACTGTGTATCAGTGTTTCTTTGATGCAAGTACAAAGACAGAATTGTACCTCAATTGTGAAAATCTCTTTAAAAGATTTAAAACATTTATCTGAAGCAGTGAGTGGATCTTGGTGCAACACGCAATGAGCCTATTGCCCAATGTGGACAATAGGCTTTGAAGTATGTTTGTTCTTGTTTAGTGGGAGTGTCAGAAGTGCTACACTATCAGGAGTGATTTATATGTAGAGGCTTGCATATTAAAAGGGTGGTGCATGCAATGAATGAGCTGCCATAGGTGCAGCTCTTGGAGTAACAATGTACTGTTTTGCTGTTCAGGTTTTGTTTTTTTGTGTTTTTTTTTTCTTTTTTTCTGGGCTTAATGCAGCCCTTGTCTCTTGGAGAAAGGTTCTTGATGTGACCTGCTGCTTTTTGTTATATCTTACTTTCTTTACTTGCTTCTTTATGGTGAAGCTACACAAACTCCTGTTACAGCCACACAGCAAGGCTGCTGAACTCTGAGCAGCATTTCACTTCTAGAAAAAAAAATGGTCAGGAATTAACTTCTGTGTTGTGCAAATCAAGCTGACATGACTGCAGTTGCATATATATCTTGGTATAGGATATACAGAATATAGCATAGTAGTGGCTGGGAACTTCCAGCAGGTTATAAATTAAATCTAAGGGATTTTAATTGATTAGAGTGTGCTACACAATAAGCTTTTTAAGCAGATTTATTTATTTTTTTTATTTTAATTTAAAAAGGTTTTCTTCTTCTTCTTCTTCTTCTTCTTCTTCTTCTTCTTCTTCTTCTTCTTCTTCTTCTTCTTCTTCTTCTTCTTATGGCTGCTCTCTTTAGGGGTTGCCCAAGCAGATCATCTGCCTCCCTTTTACCCTATCCCTAACATCCTCTTCTGTCACACCAACCTTCTGCATGCCCTCCTTCACTATATCCGTGAATCTTCTCTGTGGTCTTCCTCTTTTCCTCCTGGCAGCTCCATCAAAAGGTAACATTTCATATGTTCTGTATCCATTACACATAAATTGAAATGTTTCAAGCCTTTTTTGTTTAACTGTCAAGAAAAGTTGATTCAAGAACCTGGTAGAGCTTCAGAAGGAATGGGCTGAGGCTGGTGTCAGAGCATCAAAATCCACCATATACAGACATCTTTAGGAAAGCTGCTGCAGCTGTTGCATTCCTCATATCAAGGCACTCCTGAACCAGAGACAACGTTAGAAGCATCTTACCTGGGTCAAGAAGAAAAAGAACTAGACCATTGCTCAGTGGTCCAAAGTTCTCTTTTCAGATGAAAGTAAATTTGCATTTCATCTGGAAATCAAGCTCCTAGAGTCTAGAGGGAGAGTGGAGAGGCACAGAATCCAAGGTGTTTTTAAGTCCAGTGTGAAGTTTCACTCTGTGTGCAGTCTGTGATTTGGGGTGCCATGTCATCCGCTGGTGTTGCTGGTCCTCTGTGTTTTATCAAGTCCAAAGTCAGCGCAGCCATTTACCAGATTTTTAGAGCACTTCTGTTCACCAGCTTTATGGAGATACCAATTTTCTTTTCCAGATGGACTTGGCACCTGCTCAGAGTGCCACAACTATTACCAAATGGTTTGTTGACCATGTTTTTATTGTGCTTGATTGGCCAACCAACTCTCCTGACCTGAATCCCACAGAGAATCTATGGGGTACTGCCATAAGGAAGATAAGAAACACCTGACCCAAAATTACAGATGAACTGAAGGTCGATATCAAAGCAACCTGTGCTTCAGTAACACCTCAGCAATGCCACAAGTGGAAGGTGGAGATGTCTGATTAAGCAAAGCTGTGATGTTTAAAGATTGTTGTAGTAAAAAAGTAATTGTAAAATACATCACAACAATTCCTTTTTTCATTGTACCCTAACTACATTCATGCTCGACTTAGTTAAACCTTTTTGGTGTGTGTATATATATATATCTATATATATATATATATATACATATATATATAGATAGATAGATATCTATATATATAGATCTATCTATCTATCTATCTATCTATCTATCTATCTATCTATCTATCTATCTATCTATCTATCTATCTATCTATCTATCTATCTCTCTCTCTCTCTCTCTCTCGCTCTATCTCTCTATCTATCTATCTATCTATCTATCTATCTATCTATCTATCTATTTATCTATCCATCCATCCATCCAGCCATCCAGTGACAGACCCTGTCACTGGCCCACCTTACTCGTAAAGTAAGT
>VVAS01034170.1:5580-16679 GCA_015103295.1 Ptychochromis oligacanthus
TTTTTATAAATTTGAAAAACAATTTTAAAAAACTTTTTTTTTTTTTTTTTTTTTTAATGTCTCACTGAAAGGGGGTTGGAAATCCCTTTTGTCTCAACTCAGATTATTTTTTCGTTAATTTTTTTTAAATTCGTAAGAACACTTGACAGTTTTGGGGGATAACAATCATGTCTCTGTATGAAGGCATTCTTGATGCATTTGGACCAACATGTCATTTCCAAAAAATAGAAAAGAAACCATCTGCAACCACAGAGCTGCTGCATGCACCAGACTGTTTTGGCCAATTAAAAGCTGATACTGTTTCTATTCGAAATGGTTCACATTCACCAGGTTTTCTGTTTTTAAATATTTGTTTGGCAGGTTTTGGAGGAATCATTTTAATACAATCTCTGAAATCAAGTGCATTCAGTTTTCTCTCACAATTGTGACAATCTGCCAAAGCGTTTTTGTATTTTTCCCCTATATTTCTGACTGCCCTTTTGAATCTGTCCAGTAAAATCTTGTAATGTGCACTGAAGTTAAATGAACTGTTATTGAGATAATTTGGTTAACTATGATCCAATGCTCATGGCACCATTTGTGAATAAGGGTAACAGCTTGTGTTCTTTTGTGGCTCTTTGTGTATCTGTGTGCTGTAGAAGTGCAATGACAAAGAAAGCAATGTTGTGACTTTCTGACATTTTTTTTCATGCACAAGCACAATTAAGTGCATGTGTGAATTTGTATCTGAACACAATGTGATGCATAAGTTATTTTTCTTCACTGCCATGCATACTGATGTTTGTATATAAATAAACACATACCAGTACCCAGAGACTGACTTCTTTAGGACACAAATAGGTTTGGTTTTAAATGCTTTAATATGAGATGCCACTGAAACCAGAGCAGTATGGCAGCATATTTAGGAGGGCTGATTGTACCCCTTTGAATCTTTAAGTGCCAAATGCAGGTTGATTCATTCTATAATTTTATTTACACAAAATACACAATATATTTACAGTATCCTTTCATAATGTTTCAATTATTCCATTCCTACATAGCTAAAAAAAACAGTCTTGCACTGGGGCAGTTGTACAGTTTATATTTGCATACAGAGAGCTCGAATCATTCAAATAACAGAATAATGGCAAAAGAGTCAAACTGGCACACGCAGCACAATAGTGAGTAGTTCCAAATGATATTAGGCTATTGTATCTATCAGTTATTTTTTTCTCTTAAAATACAGAAAGTCATCTCAAAAAGAATAGAGCACAGGAAAGCATCATGAATTTTTTACAGCAATAAACACGGCAATGAGATGAAGCCAGTGTTACATGGCGTGAACCACTAAGTTATGTTTGAATACGAGCTAAATTAGGTTTTAGTTAAAGCAAATGCTCACTCACTGCAGATTATTATTTTCTGCACTTATACTGTGCAGTTATGTTTTTATCTTTGTACATGCACAAACAGGCTCACTTAGCCACCCACAAACTCACACAAGTACGAGCTCCAATCAGCTGCAGCATCTGCGCTGAGGCCCTTTATGGTTAGTCCATCTCTCCATACACTCACCCACTGGTGTATTTATTTTTATTTCACCTCACAACATTCAGCTGTAAGTGTGTGCCCTTTCTTTGCCTTTTCAGCGGCTGTGCATCCCAAATATCAGAAAGCTAAAGAACACAGTGACTCCCACGAGGGAGATGGTCGCAGGGGCGGTGAAGAACTGCCTGTAGTTGAGGCGGAAGTACCACACGACAGCTAGTATCACCACAAAGACAGGCACCACCAGGCTGCTGGTGCTTATGGCTACACCTGCCGCCCTGAATCCACTGGAGACTCCAGACCCGGTTCCTGCTCCTGCCCCAGATTGAGCCCCTTCCTCTGGACTAGCCTCATGCAGGGCCTGAGAGATGTGGCAGTGGATCACACTGTTGTCTGTGATGTTTAGGGATAACAGAGTCCTCTTGGGATCCTGCAGCAGCTGGCCTTGGAAGATTAATTTAATTTGATGCTCTCGCCCTGAGAAACATTTGCTGGAAAAAAACAGAGAGATGAGAAATTAAAGCAGTTATAAGGCACTTTCTTTCCAAGAGTTAGATGAAAAGATCAATACTGCTCATGTCTGTACAATGAGTCCGAAGTTACATCCATAAGCCAATTAACTTAGCTTAGCACACAGACAAAAAACATGAAACTTTTGGCCCTGTGTAAAGGTAATAAACTTTGCCTTAAATGAACATTTATAGCCCACCGAGTAATATGTGGCATCTTGTTTAAGCCTAAAAAACAACATGAAAAAGAAACACTACACTTAAGTCTTGTCCTTAACATGAACCAGCAGAGACTCTAGGAAGTTCTAACACCTGACCAAGGAATAGTCCCACACATAACCTCTTTTAAAACCAAATAAAGTTCATCAAACTAAGCATAATGTCTTCATAACTGAACATTGCAAGGCAGTCCAGTCTTTATGCTAAGCTAACCACCTGATGGCTGTATTTTCCATGAATATTTTCAAACTATTCTGTTATTCTTGAAGTTTGGTGGTGGATTTTCAGGGTTATTTTACCAACCTTTTCAGTATCCCAACTGTATCTTGTGGCTCTACAACAGCCACCTCCTCTGTCTCATTTAAAAACTTAAGACGGACAGAGATGGAAGTGGTACTACTGGTCATGGTAGGAGAGGAGGTGGTGCTGGTCAAAACTGGAACAGGCTTTGCAGCCTTTTTCACTTCCTCCTCCAACTCCTCCTCATCCTCCTCCTCATCAACCTCATCATCTTCTCCATCAGAAGCAGCATGCAGTCTTCCAGCCTGGGGCTGTTTGCTCTGTATGTCCAGCAGCAAATCTGTCCACACCCCCTCGGCTCCCTCCCCTGTACCCTCACTCTCTCCTCTGTCGGGCGCCGGCTCGCCGTCATCCGGTTTATTTTCCTGAGAAGGTGGAGGGGTCTGCTGCTCGGGGGTGTCGGCACTAGCTGAACCTCCACTGTAGTTGTCGTGGCCTCCCAGTCCTATCAAAGACGCATGAGCACCCACAGTGAGGATCGTGCCCAATATGTGGTCTCCCCGGTCGGCCACATGGGTCGAGAGCCAAGCCAAGATGAGGGCCAAGACCAGAAGCAATACACCACCTGCTGCTGTCACCTCATCCTCCATCCCATCCAGCATGGTCAGTGCACACACTGCCATCTCTGTCCTCCAAACCTGAAGAAAATATAAGTTGAAGGAATTTCATAAAACAAAATCCCAAATGTGGTTTAAAGCATGTACCATACTTCCTCTCATACTGCATGTGATAGTATCATCTAAACAAACTCAAACTTTGATTTTCTGGAATAATGAAGACATTCACATAATTTCCTAAACAAATACAGGATTTTTCCTGCATACAGACACATTTGCTGCTCCTCCGAAAACAAGTTTTGTCCTTCGCCACAAAGACAAATCCCCAGGATTATAATAAAAAATATTTTTTAAAAACATTTTTAATTAGGGTGTCATATACTCAACCGTCAAATAAATTTTGTTTATCAAATGACTAGAAATGACTAGAAACAACAGGAAAAGGCATAGACTTCTTTTAAGTAAGGTAACATTTTCTTGGTCATAAATGTGTGTTCCAGTCACGTTTACATGAAATAGTTTATGGATTACCCTGTTATTTCGGGTCATTAACATTTTCTAATATAATCTGGTGATTTTTCTTTGGAGGAAAGCCTAAATTAGTGCAGCAAAGACCCTTAGTTAGTTGGTAGGTACTGCAGAAGATTATCCAAAGGCAGGCAGCGGTAATACTGGGTTTTTTTCCTGCAAAGATTTTTTGCACTCTACAAAGAGGTTTTAGCTTGAGCCAAAGACAATGTGTGAATTGTAATCTTTTTTTTCTCCTTTTTGCCAGTTTTGTTATTTGGGATTTCATTTACTCAAGCATAATGGACATTTCTGTTTATCAAATGCCCCCAAAAAATGCATAGAATTTTTATATAATGTAACAGCGACTCATTACCTGATCTTACTATATGCAGACTTAAAACGTGTAAAACACACTTACAAAGACCAATTATCAGCCATGCAATATCCTGGTATATGATTTCTTTTTCAAATAAACAGAAAGGCTCAAACACATCTACATCTATTCAGCTACAACTAAACAATGTCAGTCACACCCTGACGTCTCTACAGGTGTTACATACATACTGAATAAAGCAGCTTTATGGCAGCACTGGATTTACTTAACTGTGACAAACTACCCTGTGTCATACAGCAATTTCTCACTTAAAATCTGGACTGCATCAAACACTTATTTTACTGACATATCAATGAAACGCTAGAAAAGAGGGGAAACAGGGGAACTGGACAAAGGGAAATCTTGGATTATTCAACTGTCAAATATTTGCTGATTAATTTTCTAATTGTAGCCTATTTTTTCCCAACCTTCATCATACATGCAATACATATAAACAGATCATGTAATACAGGATTTTATTCATGTGTCCCACCCATAAGCTGTGTGATGACAGTGGAAGAAAACAGGATGTAAAGTCTGGTTCCTCATTCTTCAGGTTTAACAAGCATACTATTAAACCTTTTAGCAATGATGAAGTTATGATCTGCCTGAATAAAAAGTGGTACACGACATTCACTCATGCTTGTCTTTACATTTGCTTTCTCTATTCATGCAAAGGAAAACTCCAGTGACACCAATCCAAAGCTCAGGAGTTACATGTTTTAATTCAAAAAGATTTCTAGCAGGAAGAAGGTTATCCTTTCAAGAGGTATTTACAAATTAAGAAGTCACTGTCTGGCTTCATTTAGGACTAAAGTTACTTTGCAGAAATATGCGCAGCAGCTACCAGGGTTGGCCAACAGCTGTTTCGTGTAGCTGAGAAGCCTCAGACAACCCATCCAGCTAATTCGAGGCCGTGCTGTGTGTTTTGTTTTGTTTTTTTTTTTCCTGTCACGATTGTTACACTCGACGTTCAGCCTTCACCTAGACGCTAGCCATTATGAAAGCTAGCCTGCTGTGCTTCTAACTTACAACACTGAAGTTTACCCTGCTGTCTGCGAGCTACCTTAGCTTGCCAGCTAGCCTACGTAGCTAGCTGAAAAACGACCTTCGGCTGTTTACGACTCTCACAGCTCGGTTTGTTTTGTCGCATAACAGTTTTCCGACTGAGCGGTGGAGATCTAAAACTCTTCAGCGTATGTACCGGTATACATATACATCAAATGATCTCACCTGCCAGCTGTAGAATCAGAGCATGTTTGAAGGCGAGGCTTAATGCTAGTTAGCAGCTGCTGCTGCTTAAAAACCACATAATAAACATAGAGGCGCGTGACGTCATCACGGGGCAGCGGGGGCGCCTGTTTTGGAGACGGGTCGCGCGCCTGTTGCTCCTGCTCGATTAAAAATTAAAAATTTAAAAAAAAAAAAAAAGTTTTGTTTTTGTTTTTTTTTTGGACAGCTTTATTAGAATGCATTAAATGTATTTAAATGCATTAAATGTAATTACTAAGCACCTCTTTAATTTTGAATTCAGGTGTTTTCCAACCCATTGCCACAGGCGTATAAAATCAAACACCTAGCCATGCAGTCTGCCTTTACAAACATTTCTGAAAGAATGGGTCGCCCTAAAGGGCTCACTGATTTTGAGTGTGGTACAGTATCTTCATGCCCTAGTGGTTAACGCATTCGTCCTACAATACTGGGAGGAGACACACAAACCCGCTATCAGGGGGTCACAAGCTAGTGTGCTCCTAATGCCGGTCCCAAGCCCAGATAAATGGGGAGGGTAGCATCAGGAAGGGCATCCGGTGCCAAATCAAAATATGCAGATCCATCCACTGTGATGACCCCTTGGAAAATAAGGGGTAATAGGATACCACTATTTCAACAAGTCAGTTAATGAAATGTCTTCCCTCCTACATGCACTCCCTCCTACATGATCAACTGTAAGTGGTATTATTGCAAAGTGGAAGCTTTTTGGAACCACAGCAACTCACCCACAAATAGGCTGACCCATAAAGTTACAAAGTCACCAAACGCTCCTCTGTCACACCAACCCACTGCATGTCCTCTTTCACTACATCCATGAACACTTTGTCTAAAACCAGTGGTAAAAAAATATGTATATATAGATAGATAGATAGATAGATAGATAGATAGATAGATAGATAGATAGATAGATATAGCACTACAACCAAATCAACAGTAAATAGCTAAACAGTAATCCAACAGGAAGTTTTCTTTATGTTTTAATTTTTAACTTCCTGAAACTTCATCTGAAAGTTTTCTTGGTTTTTTTCTCTTCCCCATGGACAAATAAAACCATCAAGTTCACGAAAAAAAAAAAGGTGTTAATTTAAAACAGTCTCAAAGACATGTTATTTAAATCTAATTTACAAACATTTTTGTTCATCAAATGCCCCAAAACAACAGGAAAATGCATACATTTTTGCAGTCAAGTAACACAGACTCTTTCCAGTCATGCTTATATGAGAATAACCCCCCATCAAACCCCCTGACATCTAAAATAAATCTAAGTTAATATTTCCAGGGAGGCAGGATACAAACAATGTAAAGTCAGAGGAGCGTGCCATCATTACAGAGCAGAAGATAATCCCTCACAGAGCTGGGAATGCCCAGTTTACTGACTACTGACTGACACTGGGCTCCTAAATGCTGCCGTAAAGCACACCGACAGAGATGCTGCAGAGAGCGCGGCTGAACACTTCGCTGACGCACCAACTGGAAGAAAGACTGATGCTCCTGAGGCAGGGAGAAAGAAATGGAAACACTACAGCACAGAAGGTAAACAAGCAGAGGAGAGTCGATTTAACACTGCAAAGAGCTCACCTCATATATCTCAGCAGACACAGCGTCCATCCATTCACAGGGAGGGAGGCATGTGTATGAGTTCAGCGTCACTTCCACAGTAGCAGGGGAGAGGACACACTGCTTCAGCATCTGTAAAGAAAACGCTGTTTGGAAACTCTAACAGTAACATTTCATATTAACCATCCTTAATAAATGGTAAATTAATAGGTAATTAAACTTTAGTTAATGTTATTTTACTGAAAGAAATAATGAAATTATAATGAACAATGTTAACTAGTCATTAGTAAGGTTCTAATTTATGTTTTTTATGTCAATAGCTTATGTAATAACACGTTACTTTATAATCTGACCCTGAATTGGATAAGTGATTAACACAATGGATGGATGTGTTGTTTCCGCTTCCTGTTTTGCTTTAGCATTTGCTTTTCCTTGCATGTCTCCTGTGGCTTGACTTCCTGTCTTTGTCTTCCCTCTTGTAATTCCCTGCTTGCTTCCACCTGTGTCTTGTCTCCACCTTTGTGGGAGTCTGCCCCACCCTCATTATTTTCACTTGTCTCCAAGCAGCCTTGTCTGTATTTAGTCTCATCTGTTTTCTGTTTACTCTCGATGTGTCCACCCATTGTTCCTTATGCTTCTTGTGCCCCCATTTTTGGGTTCCTGCTTTGATTTTTTTGCACATTGGACTTTGTGTTTCTCAGTTTTTAATAAACCATTAAAAATTAACCTCTTGTTGATTTCACCTGCATCTGCTGAGTGCAGTTTGGGTCCTCTCTCCAGGGTCTCCAAACAATTGACGCATACAGCCCCCACACACTTTATTAGGTACACCTTATTAGCAGCGAGTTGGACCCCCTTTTGCCTTCAGAACTGCCTTAATTCTTCATGGCATAGATTCAACAAGGTGATGGAAACATTCGTCAGAGATTTCAGTCCATATTGACATGATAGCATCACACAGTTGCTGCAGATTCATCAGCTGCACATCCATGATTCAAATCTCCCGTTCCACCACATCCCAAAGGTGCTCTGTTGTACTGAGATCTGGTGACTGTGGAGGCGATTTGAGTACAATGACCCTATTGTCCTTGTAACCAGTTTCAGCTGGAAGCAGCCATCAGAAGATGGGTACACTGTGGTCATAAAGGGATGGACATGGTCAGCAACAATACTCAGGTAGGCTGTGACATTTAAACAATGCTCAGTTGGTACTAAGGGGCCCAAAGTGTGCCAAGAAAATATCCCCCACTTCATCACACCACCACCAGCCTGAAACATTGTTACAAGGCAGGATGGAGCAATGATTTCATGTTGATTACACCAAATTCTGACGCCGCCATCTAAATGTTGCAGCAGAAATTGAGACTCATCCAACCAGCCTCAGTTTCCTGTTCTTAGCGGACAGTAGTGGCACCCTATATGATTTTCTGCTGCTGTAGACCATCTGCTTCAAAGTTTGAGGTGTTGTTTATTCAAAGATGCTCTTCTGCATACCATGGTTGTAATGAGTGATTATTTGAAGACACTTTTGTCTTTTTATCAGCTTGAAGCAGTCTGGCCATTCTTCTCTAACCTCTGGCATTTTCACCCTGAGAACTGACACTCGTTGGATATTTTCTCTTTTTTGGACCTTTCTCTATAAATCCTAGAGATGTTTGTGTGAGAAAATCCCAGTAGATCAGCAGTTTCTGAAATACTCAGAATAGCTTGTCTGGCACCGACAGCCATGCCACATTCAGAGTCACTTAAAACACCTTTTCCATTCTGATACTTGGTTTGAACTTCAGCAGGTCGTTTTGACTGATAAGATATTTGTGTTAATGAGAAGTTAAACAGGTGTACCTAATAAAGTGGACAGTGAGTGTGTTGTTTACACCATATTAGGCATTTGTTATTGTGATAACGTTTTCATTATTAATCAGTGAGACCATTCTCAATTCTGGCATGTCAAAGCCACTGCAGAATCAGAGACAGTGCACAAGGCCCTTCAGCACTGAATTCCATGACAGACTTGTTGCAGCAATAGTGAGACTGGTTTCACTCCTAACTTCTCGTTTTAACACAAACCATGACCTTTTCCTAAACCAAGCAGCTAGTAAAAATGAAACTGAACGACTGAAACAGGAAACAAACTGCAGCCTACAGGTTCACTGTACTCTACTTTAGGTCACCACCAGCATACTTATTTGCTGTTTAAAAGAAGTACTTTTTGTTTAAAAGAAGAACTTTATAAAACCCATCCAACTCACTAACTTTCTGTTGGTTTTGTCTAATTTCAAAATGTTTACATTTTTTATTTACTCTTTTGTGTGTTTATGAAATGTACTAAATGTAGATATTTAGACTTTTCCGATCTAATATTTCATAACATTTTTTTTATCTGCTTATTTTTGTTTCTATTCTTCAAACTTTGACATGTATTATTTGTTTCAATTAAAGATGCGTTTTTTTTCAGTGACAGATGTTACATATTTTAAAACTGATGCCTCATAAAGTTTTATCACCACGCTGTCAGGCACGGGCATAATGTCAGTGCTGACAGCGTGTGTGAATTTATCATTTCCTTTGTAGCATGTGTGCATTAGGTAACACTAGATTTTACTTGCAGCAGTTCCCACATTCCCTCAGTGTGACTGTTTGATCAAACCTTTGGTGAAACAGGCTTAGCTCCGTGGTTCAGAAGTGATCGTGCAATTGCTTCAGGTTGCTGGTCCGGGAAATCTTCAACCACCTTAAGAGCCAAACAGAAAAGTGTTTATTCTAATGCCTGAACTAAAAACATCTCTGTTTTTACAATGCTAAACAATGCTTCTTTGCTCTTTCACACAGCATCTGCTACCTGCAACAAGCAGTCCATTGGTGTGTATCCTGCACAGTTGGTAACATCAGCCTTTGCCCCATGCTGCAGGAGGATGTCTACAATCCTGGGGCAGCAGTTTGCGCAGGCATTGTGCAGGGGGGTGTGCTGCTTCCTTCCTGCGGTTCGAGCATCGGCTCCTGCGTCCAGCAGCTTTTGAATCACACGAAGGTAGCGTCCAGCCTCAGACGGCCTCTCAGCTCCAGAGCATGCAGCATTCAGAGAGGTCTCCCCCTCTCGATTTGTGGCTAAAACATCAGCTCCATGGCTGAGGAAGAGCTCGACGTGCTCCTCGAGGCCTCGCCGGGCAGCCACGTGCAGAGGTGTGAGTCTCGACTCCCTGGTCCTTACATTGACCTCTGCACCTCCTTCTAAAAGCAGCTCAGCACAGCTTTAAAGAAATAGTATAGATACTGATCACGACATGCACAGCTTCAATATCTACAGTGCCAAAACATTCAGTTTATAAAGGGCCTTTTCTCTCTTTTCTCTTTAAGGAATCCAGCTGCCTCAGCTATTTTTGGTAATAATGGAAGTGTTTTTTCCTGGCTCACTAGATATCTGCCATTTGTATTATTACATTAAATTAAATTAAACTACATTTTTTATTTACTGGAGTAGAGAAAATGGCTTTTAAAGAAGAACATTTTCCCGGTAAGAGAAGATTAATATTAAGCTTTGCTTCAGTTACTCCTTGGCAACAATGGCCTCAGCTGAATATTGATACTAATGCACAGTAAAAGAAAATAGTTGCCAGCTTTTTTTTTAGCACTCACTGGAATGACTGGGCAGAGGTACACAGGTGAAGAGGGGCGCTGCCATCTGCAGCCAACAGATCAGGATCAGCTCCATGAGAGAGCAGCAGCTGGACACAAATAGAATGGCCGCCTATACAGGCATCATGGAGGGCGGCGCTGCCTCCAGGGTCAGCGTTCACCTCCGCCCCACGAAACAGCAGCTCCTCCACACATCCTGTGTGTCCTCTGCTGGCCGCCAGGCGTAAGGCTGAGGTTTGTTTTACTGTGGAGCTCATAGTCCACATGCCTGGCAGAGGAGGAAAAAGGCAGTTAATTAGATTAAAGCATTTATGGAAAATTAAAGGACAGAAGCCTTTAAAGTCGTACCCATCTCTGGAGCCCACACCATCTCCTCATGCACTGTCTCCATCAGGGCATTGACCATAGCAGGGTCCTTCAGCACTGCATACACTCCTTTCATGTCCCCACACATGAAGGTGTTGTGGATGGCCGCGTCTCTGCACCGGACCTGGGGTGGAGGGGCCCTGACCTCCTGGAGACGCTGCTGACGGGGAGGAACCCTGGGGGCCCGAGGCAATGGCGATCTAATCATGGCTCTCCTGTGAGCCAGTGCTCGCCGTGCATCCTCCCACTCTTGAAACTGCTGCTCCAGTCTCAGAG
>VVAS01034179.1:20660-30929 GCA_015103295.1 Ptychochromis oligacanthus
AAACAGCTTCATATTTTCCCTCTTTTTATGGTAACTAATGGGTGTTGGGCAGTTGGGAGAACTGTACAGTTAAAAGTAAACATGCAGCTAAAAAATAAATGGCTGCTCCCTTGAGAGATATCTAAAAATAAACCAGCCTAGGTCTGTTTAAAGGTAAGAAAATAACCTGAGATTAATGACTCTAAAACCACAAGAATAAAAAAAATCTTTGGACTGCTATCAACCTACAGCGTATAAATGAATTTTTTCCATAGAGAATAAATAATATAACCTTCAAGAATCTCACTGATGAATGTAACAGTTGCACACTCAACATTTATGGAGTTCACTAATCACTAATCCTCTCTCTCAGTTATTTATGTCATGCTCACCTGCTCGCTGCCCAGTGTGCCTATCCCTGATCCCAGTGCCCGGCCACCAAAAAGTGGGCTGCTGGTCTCGCTGTCCACGCATCCCAGCCCTCCATCAGGGGACTCCAGTACTGTAGCCACATGGTTCATGGTAGCATGGGGGTTGGAGATAACAGTAGAGTTCTTCATGTTTTCAGCCGTGGTCACTGGTGCCTGTTTACTGGGCTTCCCACCAAATAACCTGTGGTAAGGTGTTAAAGATGTTAAGTGCAGCTAAAGGGCTCGTAGTAGAGCAGGAAACAAAGGGGCAATCCTTTTCGTGATCAACAAATTCACAATGTAACACTGTCTCACATTGTAACGTATCTTGGTATATTAATGAAGGCAGCATATTGACAGAAAAGGGTGTAAATGTGAGAGGTATTTGGATATCTGTAAGAAGAAAGTCAGTATTGAGATCATGATTATTTCATGCAATTACTCTGGAAACCTCATGGATTCACTGAATAAAAAACACCTTAATAAAAAGAAATAAATCAATAAACTGAACTAAAGCTGCCACAACCACGAAAGAAGTCTGTTTGATCTTACAGGGAGGGATAAAAGCCACTGTTGTACTGGAGTGCATCTGATTTAAAACAGAAGATAAAAGGAACAAAATGTGGCAGAAATAATTGCTTTATCTTTATTACCTTATTTTTTATAATCACTGAAATCTGAAAATATAATTAAAGCTAAAATGAGATTAATTGCCCAGCCTATTTTAGAGCTGTTCAGGTTTAAAGTGTTAAATGGAGCAGCAAACTGATTTAAAAGTGCTATTCTTTGCCAACAACACAAATGCAGCTGTATTCATTTTAACGCTGTAATAAAAAAAAAAATACAGCAGCAAGACGGCAGTCAGTATAGAGTCAGTATTCAAATCTGAGACAAGGCCAGCACAGACGCATGCAGAACTCTCTCCTCTTTCTATGCTAATCTCTGGTTAGAGTTAAATGGCAGCGGTGACTGGAGCCGCGGTGGGCGATAATAGCAGCACAGTCTCTTTGAAGAGTTATCACTCCCTCACATTAATGAGGGCAGAGCACTGAGGTAAGACCCAGCTCCCATTACCCTGCACCACACCCTGCCCCCCCACACCACCAAGGCTGAGGCTTGGCAGCTGATCAGCCCAGCTCAAGGCCTGATTCACAATGGCCTGATTTAACCTCTCAGACGGTGTGTGTAACAAGTCCACACGTGTGTTTCTTACTCACCACCACTTATCATTTACTGTGAGTGCATGATTACTGCCTTTTAAAATGGTCTTCTGTATATATATGTGTGTATGTGTGTGAGTGTGTGTATACTGTATGCGGGTAAAGTCAAGCCCATACAAGAATGCCCCACCGAGTGTGGCTCATCACTTAGCTGTCAGTGTGTCTGCAGGATTACTGAGAATACAAATTATATTTTGTGTGTGTGTGCTCACCTGCGTAGTGTAGGTGAAGAAACCTGCTGTCTTCCTGTCAGAGGAACAGTGGCTGCTCCCCCACTCTGGATTGCGACCCCACTCCTGAGGTTGTCAATCTCAGAGACACCTTTCTCCCGATCCGTCTGATTGGCCAGCAGGCCTGCTGAGCCATTAGCCTTGGCTATACTGATTGAGTTTTTCCCGTGAGAGGTGACTGAAAGCACAGCGGCTTCGATGCTGCTGGTGGAGGAGCGGTTTCCATTGCGGGCAGCCGCTCCGGAGCGGCTCGGTCTTGGGAGGCTGCGGTACTGCAGTGTGGAGCGGGCGCTCATAGGGAGGAAGCCGTCGTCGTGGTGTCCTAACACTGCACCGCCATCCTGCCCTCCAGCCTTCAACCCTCCTGACAGTGAGCGTGCCCCTGATTTAGGCATCTTTCCCAGTGTGGCGGAGCCACTGGTGATGGTGGCACCACTGGCAGTAACCATTGTTACCATCCCCGGGCCTTGCTTCTTGAAGCCAAAGGTGCTGGTTGGGGTTCGTGAGGTCAGTGTGTGTGTATGGGTGTGGGTGTGGGTGTGGGGGTCTGAGACAGTGTTCGTGAGTGTGTTTGCTGTCTGTGTGCGGCTGGTGGGGATGGTCTGTTTTTTTGCCTCATCGCCACTACTGCGTCCAGCGTCAGAAGGTGAGCGGTGAAGGCCGTTAGAACGAGGAGAGAGACATCCTTTTTCCGACACCTTGACATCATCTGTCTTACCTGAAGGACACACAGAGTGAGACACACACACACACACACACACACACACACACACACACACACACACACATATATATGATATAGGCATTTAACCTTGACTCGACATCTTATTTTTTTCAACACAACACATGGACATTTGTCAGCCACTAGATATACTGCAACATATACAGTACTTGAGAAACTGGTAATAAAGAACGATGAACCAAATATACTATAAATATGTGCTAAAATGTCACTATTGTCAATATTTGACAGTTTGTCCTTATTTTTACAGTTAATTCATCCCTCTTTAATTTGATTATTATTATTTTTTAAATCAGCGCTGGATCATGGTGTTACCTGAACTGTGGGTCTTGAGGCTCACCGAACCTGTGGAGCCTGTGCTACTGGTGCTTTTAGTCCTGGGGGATGTCACCCCCACCTGAGTGGTCATGCCTCTCCTCCAGGAGCCAGTGTGGGACACGGAGGGGGTCTTCCTTCCTGAGCCGCCCTTGTCTGACTCGTCAGAGATGTCGGAGGGGTTCCTGCGGCTCCATTTGGAGCCTGGCTCCATCCTGACCCCGCTATCTGAACCGCCGTCTGGCCTCTTCACGTCGTCTCCTGACCAAGTCTGACGCACCGGGGTGGAGGCTGAGTGCTTCTCTGCATCCGTTACAGGCTGGGAAGACACACGGAGAACGTCAGATTTACTGCTGCTGTAGAGAATGTCTTTGGTGAGAAGTTATCAAGCGGCTCTAAAAGGTACTCCTTCTTATGATGGTTAAACCTACCAGCATCCACACCATCATCACCTGAGCAGCTGGTCAGGGAGCCGTTTGACAACATAAGGGCTTGTTAAAATGTGAGTGATATATTTTTCTGCTTTTGCTTTGCTAGACAGTCCATGTTTTTGAGGAAAGTAATTTGATCTCGAAGTCTTCTTAGTAAGTAAGTAAGATGCAACTCCTTCACATCTCTGAATGGTGATCATTGAAATCATGTTGACTTTCTTTGAAAAAACACAGGGTTTTACCCTTTTAATTTTGCGGACCATGAAAGCCTTAATTTAACTAACAGTAAATTTCAGCCAGAGGAAGGATGACAGCTGCTTTTAAGTTGATTCTGCAGCTGTCCATATAACAACAAAAATGCAGCTCTCCTCACAGACCTTAAAAAACACAGTCCAGCCAATATGTGATTCCTCGAGGACAGATGAGACACACTTTATTAATCTGGCTACTGCACTAAGAGAAAGATTCCTTTTGTACGCTCCTTTGTTTTTCTTCTCCACCTCTACCTCTGCAGCAATAATAGACACGCATCAGCCACAACACACACTATGTGTGACATAAACACGTGAGTCAGCTGTTAATATTCTCGTCTCACCTCTCAACTTCCTGAACCTTAGTGGTGCGAAATCAGTATTTAATGATTTAAGGCTAGTGTCAACACCAGCTTTAGCTTTGTGAGTTCAGAGCTGTGCAGAGGAATGCTGGGAAAGACAGTTTGGAAAAAAATTAGGCAAAGTGAATACATGCTCAATCAATCAAAATAAAAAATCCAGGCCATATGTGGCCCTTTGCAGATTTTAATCTGGCCCACATATTAAAAGATAGAAGATGTTACTTTTGGCCCACAGAATGATGTGCACTCCCTGCAACTGCCAAGCTAAACAAACAGACGCATCTCCATTGCACCTGCAAATTAACAAAGAATGCAACAAAAAGGAAAGTTCATTCTGAAGGCACGTAATTTCAACTCAGGTGGGAGGCTGAATACGTCCATACAGAGTGTAAACAGGGGTCTGCATCCATTTTCCATTAAGACAGTTTCTGATTTCAAAGAAAATAATTCTTGCCATCATTTTGAACCCACATACCAGCAAAGATATGGAGTCATAGATGGGAGGGGGAGGGGGCGGGGAGGAGGACAGAGGCCTCAGAAAGTCACTAAACTCAAAAGAGGCATGCAGCTACAGCAGAATGTGTTTCTTCAAGCCCAAATTCAAATGGAGTTATAAAGGCAAGTTTTATATTTATGTGCAGCCAGTGTCATGACAGAAGGCTAACCTATATATTACAGGTGATCTACTACATACAACTATTGGACTTTCATGTTCAGGTTTGTGAAACGGGCTAGTTAAGACTTGTAGATATGTGTGCAACAAGAAAAATTAAAGATTCGTGACTTTTGCTTTTACATAAATATGCTGGTTTTACTTAATGCCCCATATCACCAGTAGCTGTCAAATTAAAAACTCATGAAACAGTGTTGATGAGAGGTAGGTGTATGGTGGCCCTCCTACACAGCTGTAATCAGAAAACATTCTGCTTGTCTAAATGTTATAAAGGCTAAAATCTTTTGGTGGACTGGTTTAAGGCTTGATGTGGGCCAAACTGAACCTCAGGCGAACTTTCATTGAAAGGAATGTCTGATAGACGAAGAAGTAGCAGAAGGTATAGGAAGATTTTAGAGAGCTTTATTCTGCTTTACTTTATTTAAAATGCAAGAACATAACATACAAGAAAAGGGCAAAATACCATCATATACATTAAAAAAAAAAAAAACGAACGACCTCAGAACCAGCTCCAAAACAAAACTGGCTCTCAACCTGTGGCACACTCTTAAAAAGACTGTTGCTCTAAAATATTCACTTGAGTGTGCGTAGTCTCACCTGTGTGCTGAGGCCCTTGCGCTGTGCTGCGGGTGTGTTGGCGTAGGAGGAGATGGACGAGCTGGTGTTGATGTCATCTGTGTCGATGTTGTCACTAATGCCACTGCTCACAGAGCTGCTGTCATCCCAACTAGACACACACATGCCAGAATAGAGAGAAACAGTCATTTTCAGGATTCTTCAAACAATGCCCCCACCCCGAGTGGAGAGGATGAGGTTCATCCCTCTTTGAAGAGGCAGACAGCAGAGCCTGGAGACACAGGACTCACTTGTGATGCTCGATGTGAGCTGAGGTTTTTTAGATGTTTTTCAGAGCTGTACTGCCGTCTTCCTCTTTTTGAAAAAAGTGTAACACTTAAAAGTAATCATTCTATCCCTTTTCCCTATTTTCATATTTCTTTTTAGGCACAGATGCTATCTACAAAGGCAACAGACACATGCTGTATGTGGATACACAAATCTCATTGTTTAACAGCGCTAAATGGAAATAAACTTTAATAACTGCCTTGTGATTCATATTCACTGAAACTGACTTCAACTTGGGTACACACACACAAAGAGGCTGAATGGGGTTGTCTATCATATGAACAAAGGCGCGACGGAGGGGTGACATCATGGTGTGCTTGTGTGTGTGTGTGTCTGAACTGTTCAAACAGACCCATCTGAACAGGATATTTGTAAATATGCATATGTGCATGTGTGTGTGTTTGTGTGCTGCTTAGAGCCTGTGGGGGACAGGAAGCCCAGCCAGTTGGCAAACATCACTCTGAAAGGACCAGAGGGAGGCGAATGGTGATGGCCAGTGCACCAGAACACACACAGACACAAGTACACACACATCCGAACTAGTGTTGTCAGGTTGTCACTCAAATTTTTAAGACTTATCCAGGACACAATCTCTGTCTCAGAATGTTGAGCCTTTCTGTTACAAACACTCTGCTGCTAATGATTTTTTTTATTGATCAGTTAGTCTGTCAAATTAATCAATTATTACCCTAAGAGAACTTAAGCTTCAGTCGATTATTTAATCCATACACTAAGGAGGCTCTATATAATTTGAAACAACACAGTTTATTTTTGCATTTCCTTGAGCAATATGAATGTTTTCCCGCAGTTTTTTCTTAACAACATGAGCAAAACTCTGCAGTTCAACAACGATGTCTGAACACAAGCACCAACACAACAACCTTGTTTCACTTTAATCAGGGCATATGTTTGACTGAGAATCCACAGAAAACTTTCAATACCCCACCGTTTATATCCTAACTGCTCCCATTCATCATTCATCTTGCAGGTTTGATTTTTATACAACAGTGCTGCTCAGTGGCTAACTTGGAAGTCCTAAATGTTTCCCACCAACGCATGAACACACATAATTAAGGCTTTAAAAAAAACTAAACAAAAACAAAGCATTTTCTGTGGCATAAATCCCAGATTCAGATTGCCACCAAAACCTAATCAGCTGCTTCTTGGCAGACTTCAAACCAAATACATCTGCTGCTTTTTGAGCAACCTTGCTAACAACCTGACAAAGAGAGACAGAGGGGAAAACACAACTTTCTTCTGGGATCACGAGCAGAACAAATCAACCAGAAGCAGAGTGGAGACATTGGCTTTCAGAGTTAAAAGCATCCATGAAACAAACGAGCAGTGAGGTGCAGAGAGATTTAGAGTGACCGCAACCGGTTCAGCTTATCCAAAGAGCCACAGGGGAAATTCCCACACACACAAACGCAAAAAAAAAAGGGATACATATAAAAAATAATATATGTAACCCACAATGATCTCAGCACTCACTGAACAAATCCAAGTTGTCATTGTTAAAAGGGCAAAGTTAGTTCGTGCACACATACACATAAACACACATAGGTATCTACCTGGTCAGGGTGCCTGGGTTGCTGTGGGAAGCAGAGCGCTGCGGGAAAATGCCAAGCTGGACAGAGAGCTTCATGACTCCATGCCGCTGAGAGAGTTCACAGAACCAAATATCTGTCTGCCTCTCTCTCACTCTGGGCTTTCTCAGTGTCTCTCGCTCCCTCTCTCACCCTGGCAAAGTTCCTGGATTGAGCTCCTTTGTCACTCGTTGCGCTGATGCTTCATCCCTCGGGCACTCTTCGTCTCTCTCTGGACTAACAGAGAGAGAAACTGGGGGGGGGGGACCTGCCCTACTGCTGGTAACATGAGCTTCCCTCGGGACTGTTAACCACTTCACTGCTGCAGCCGCACCACTAAGTGCACACTGAAACACACCCCAAGCCCTAAATAAGCCACTTCAGCCTAACAAGACTCAAGAGGCAACAAAAGTCAAAGCTGCATGATCACAGACAAAGTCTCTGAAACTAAAGGACAATCCTCATCCCACTGCTGCTTTTTTCCTGTCTTTCCCAGCTATGGCTTATGCATTTGTGTGTGTGTGTGTGTGTGTAAGACTGCAATTTCCCAGACAGATCCACCCTGACCAGCTGACAAGCCAGTGCTAATTAGAGATCAGGCCAAGCGGCGTGGCTCAGCCCACAGCCTCCTGCTGGCAAAGCAACCTGCCAGTTAACAACCACTGAGCCCTTTACAGCCAATCACAGCAGACAGAGACAGGGGAAGTGGTGCCAAACACAGGCCAATGAGGTCGACATCTAATAGATCATCACACTGAGGGGAAGATTTGATGTGCTTCTAACTCTTCCAGTTTACCTAAATCACAAAATTATACATTTTCCTCTCTTAACCTTTTACAGGATGTAGTCATGTAGAAAATTTAGGGATTTTTTTATTTCTTCCTCTACCGTAATATAACAGAAGTGAATTTTGTTTCTGCTTCTCAAAGCAATGAAAAATGACTGGAAAACTGAATCTTTACATCTAATGGAGTGTGCAGTTAAACTGTGTAAGCTTGTCATTCATCAGGATGACATAAGGCTTCAACCTCTCAGTCGCTGCAGAGGCTAAAAAGCCTGTAAACCAGTCAAACAGGACAGTAGTGGAGAAAGAAAGTGACCCAAATCGAGACATTCCACAGAGGAACCTCGCCTCTCACCAGGTTCCTTTAGAAAACTTTCTGCTTTCCCAAAGGGGTCAGAGTTCAGAGGCCAAACCTCCAAAATTCCTTAAAAAGAAAAGCAGAGTGGGGGAAGCAGGAGGGCCAAGGAAAAAATAGGGTTCCTGCATGGGTCAGCCAACAGAAGTGTCTGAAAGTGTCCTGAGAAAAGGGCAGTGGTTATGTTTGTTTTAACTTTTCTTGTGCGTGTCCCTTGGGACTGCAGTGGGTTGGCCTGCTGGTTGGCCCTGCTGTACGCTGCCCCCCCCCCGAAAAGCCCAGTCCGACTCTGGCACATGCACACAGGATCTGTGCCGCAGAAATGTACACACAGACATGCTGCCACAACAGAGCTGCGAAGCAGAAGTAAGGGGATTTCCTGTGTTTGAGGGGTGACTACTGGTCCTCACGTTGCAGCTGTATCACATAACCCCAAATCGCTGCTTCTGTCTATACAGACACACAGACAGACAGGAGAGGAGGAGGGACAGGTTTTAACTGACAGTCTCTCTGACTTCCAGCCCTCAGGGTTTGAGGAACACAGATAAGAGCATGGGTAACTTGACAGGTGAGTTCTGTGGAAGCATCAGGACAGAGGAGCCAGACATTTACCCCTATCATATCAGCACATTCGCAAACATGCAAAACTATTTATTCTTATAAGTAAAAGGTACAACATGAAGAACACAGAACTCATAGGGCCAACACAAAATTACTGGTGTCCAGTTTCATTGGAATACCTAAAGGATTAGGAGTGATAGAGCGTCACTTATTTGATATAGTATGAATAAAATATCTGTTTTCCTAGATAGAAACTATAAATAAGTTCGTTTGCGTCAGGTTTTCATTAAACTGTACAACAAACTGTATAAAAAGTAAGCAAACCATCACCATATTCTTAAACCTGTTGATCATGTTCATTTCAACGACATAAAGAAGATTCATAATCAGGCTACTTGTGGTGGGAAAGATAAAATATAACAAATTTTGAAAATATAACAGCGGATGTTTTCCCAAGTTCTGGAAAGCTGTTTGTCCAGTTTCAATGTGTCACATGGAAACATTACATTGCCTCACAACAGCATTTATACCTGCAGCCGCTCATTGCCTTGGGGTTCAGGACTATATTTTTCCATGTTTGAAGGAGTACTTGTTGAATGTACTTCTGTAGTATGACATGATCACCACTGTCATTCTTACCTAAATGTATTGAGTTTTAAATTACATTATTATTATGAAAAAGTTGCAAGTCCACAAGAAGACCCTAAACCTGAATAAACTTAAGGCTTATTAACAAATAAACCAACGAACAAAAAAGTGACAGACGTCAGGACTAAGTGGGAATAGTGTGAAGGTCAAGGCGGGCGAGAACGGGGCACTGGGACCCGGCACATTCCGGGCCAGAGCCCAGGAGCCCTGTGGTACGAAAATGACACAGCTGTCCCTGCAGTGACAAGAAAAGACAGGACTGGACAGCACACTAAGGAATGTGTGTCTCTCTCTTTTTCTCTCTGTCTCTCTCTTCTGTGTCCAGTCCTATTGTCTTCTGTCCTGGGAAAACATTTGCTATCAATACTAAGTGACTTTATCAAAGCATTTAGATCCCTCTGGCTGCCACTCTTTCACTTAGATTTCCTTTGACTCCTCTCTCTCTCTCTCTTTATTTAATGTGTAAACAGACTCCTTTACATTCGACTGACTGACCCGGATCCACAAGAAAAACACAACAAACTCTTCACACATGTGACACGCATCACTAAACTCACGCACGTGACTCCACCGCACTGCATCCGCTCATGCAACAAAAAACAGCATTGAAACGACTACTGTGACAAACTTGGAATTTCTCTTGTGTGCAGACGCTACATAAACACACACCACGGTCAAACTAACCCATTGTCGCCTCAGCGCTAGAATGAAACACAAGGCTGTGACTCCTGCCTATAGACCAGTGGTCTAGGAAACACACTTGTGAGATCCCTGGGAGCCAAATAAAAGAAATGACAGCTACAACATAAAAACAGACTT
>VVAS01034179.1:49248-62096 GCA_015103295.1 Ptychochromis oligacanthus
ACGTTTGAATGCTTCGGTCATATGCAGCCTTTGGTCTTCCCCTGATTCCAGACTTTGTCCTTGTTGACTACTGTACACTCAGTCTGTGTACCAGCCAATCAAAACGACTGACCGCTTCAGACTCACACTGCTGTACAGAGAATGACAGCATGTAAACTTTGCTTTACCTTAGAGTTAACCAACTTAATACCGGTTGAAACTTGAGGTTATCTCCATGTACCAATTTTTTTGGCCCTTTTTAAATAAGTTGCATCAGTGTGATTTGTTTTTAGTTATTGGTCATCAGGACTGATTACATGTTTTTAATTTCTTTCATTTACTTTCAAAGATACTCTTTCTGACAGGTGGAGGTGGTATGATCCTGCTGGTAATGGTATTTGACAGCGAAAGAGGAAGTTTCAGAGTACTGATAATGGGGGCGTTTTTTGGAGATGGGGTGGTTAACTGCAGGTCAGAATGTAAAGAGGGAGAAAGGGCAGCAACTCAGGAGGCGCCAGAAAGTTAATGAGTGGTTGTTAGAAAAGACTTATTGAGCGTGTGGGACCTCCTTCCTTATCACACTGTGACCAGGACAGAGGTCAGGGGCACACCACATCCACACATATTTGCCCAGATACATGTGCACACACAGGCAGGCAAAATACAAGAACATTGATGGATGGAACATTGCTAGTTAACAGTTTACAGATGAAAAAACCATCTGAAAACCATTTCAGAGTTTTGTACGTTCAGAATCAAATATCAGATATTTGATGACAAAACACAAATTCAGTCAGAGAACGCACATTTGAAATGATTTATTACAGCACAGTTAAGAGTTTGGCTCCAAGCTCAGCCCTCCCTGCAAATACGTGACATATAAAATTGAGGAGTGCTAAGCAAACATCACCCAAGAACCTACAGGTGGAGGGGTTCAAACAACAAATGTGATACAGGACAGCAGTAGTGCTGTCTGTCAGTGAGAGAAATGGGAAAGGTAGCAGCTTAAATGGACCGCCAAACTGTGAAGGTGTGTCTGGTATACAACGTGAGCAGAGTGAGGCATGTTAGTGTGTATGACGCAGAGCAGCTCAAGTTGCCTGCCTGAACTAGCTCACAGGTTTTGCTCCATTTCTTATAAACTATGACTTGTACAGCCCTGGAAACACAGAGCCAGGTTAAACACCAATTTGCATTAATTCAAAGATGTGAAATAAATTCACACAGAACCATCATTTGGTATCCAACAGAATGAATGTGCAACATACTGTATATGTGCAATGTTTTAATAACTTTATTTTACCATTGTTTTATGGAGCCTAATTTTATTCACTACGTTGCTGACAGCCTTCCCAGCTTCTAGTTTACCATTCTCTTCATATTGTTTTTATTTTTTTCTGACAGTGCAATATATATTGCGTTTGACTATAAATGATCATTACTTACTTTCATTGTTGCATTTAGGCAATACAGACAGGTGAAGCTGAGGCTCACTACCACATGGACATTGCAAAACCAAAGTTGTATAAGTTAAATATTTAACAAGCTACCCCAAGAATGTGCGATCTTACCTGTACATGAAAGGTGCAACGGTGGCTGTGTTAGGGTGGCTATGGTGCTGTTGCGTCTGAGGTAGCTGCACGCTGACCGTGTTGCTGGCTGTGCTCTGTGTAGTGCCCCCTCCTGCCACAGGGGCGGTGCTGGTCTTTCCTTCTGTGGAGGCCAGGCTGGAGGTAGAGCTGGAGTGTCTGCTGTCCCTGTCTCTGTCCAGGGGGCCACGGTGCATGGCGAGACCCCCTCCTAACCGCATGCTCCGAGGCCTCTCCCCTGCTTCCTTCACTGAGGAAGCTTTACCCCCAGCTCCTGGAGGTTTGCCTCCTGGCTTTGGTATCCCGCTCTGTGCAGGGGTAGAACTCTCTTTTTTGGCCACTTTACCTCCCTTGGGAATGAAACTGGCTATTTTAGAGGTTCTTTTGTTTGAGTCAGCATCTAGAGCAACAGGTACTACTTCCTCCTTAGGCTCCTCTCCCCTCAGCTCTGTCCTGTCAGGGATGGAGGTGCGCTTCCCTACCTCCTTCCCTTTCTCCTTCTCTTTCTCCTTCCCCTTCTCTTTGTCCTTGTCAGGTCCTTTGACCGAGCCTTTCTTGGCAGTCAAAGCTCTGCTAAAAGTGCGCTGGGCAATGCCCCTCAGAGCTATTTTGGGACTGCTGGCGGTGGTAGAAACCGTAGTTCCTGATGAGGGAGCTGCTCCATAAGCATTCCCGTTGCTGGTTCCACTGAGTCCCGGCCGAACATTGCCATCGTCCTCCTCTAGGGGGTCGGTGTTGGAGCCAGTCTCAGCTCTCTCCACCTGCCCCTGCTGTCTAGCTGGTGCAGCATTGTCAGTCTGGGACCCTATTCCATTGGACGAAGAGACGGAGGACGATTTGGAGCCTCCTTTACTGTTGAAGAGCTTAAGCTTCTCCAGCATTGACTTTTGAGTGACAACCTTAGGAGGAGCTTCAGTTGCCGGAGCAGCCTTACAGGAAGTGTCCTTCTCCTGTTTGACGGACTGCATGGCAGATGAGGAGGTGCTCGTGGAAGAGGAGGAATTAGAAGAGGTGTGCTTGGAGCTTGTTGACTTGCCCCTCCAGGGCTTGCTGTTGGGTTGGGGAATAGCTGTGGAAGAGGAGGACGAGGACAAGGGAGGAATCAGGGTGGAGGTAGCAGCAGGGATGCTGGTGGAGGAGCTGACAGTCACTGCAGATGATGGCGCATGCTCAGTCATCACCGAAGGTTGTGAGGTCATGCCCTCTGAGGAATCTGCAACAGAAAAGAGACATTTTATTAAATGATGGAGAAGGGAGGTAAAGATTAGACACAAAACTCAAGCAAAAGGAGAATCTGGGGGAGACAAGAAAAAACAGATGCTTCTTTGACCCCACACAGAGTTGCCTTATAAGGCCCTGAAGGTGGCCTGTGTTGATACAACCAAACGTGCCATTACTTTCCTTTGGACTAGCCACCAAAACTGCTAAAACCCCCTTAGCATTAACAATGAGAGGTCCCATCACAAACTGTTTATAAAAACAATGAGGAGCACTCAAGTGCTTTTAAGTCTTGCCAAGCAGACCAAGTCAAGAAGCAGTGCTCCTGCACTTATAAGGCTTGGACTTATATGGACTGCTTTTGGTCAGGGTCCCTCTGCTTAACAAAGAAATGCTGTCTAGTTACATCAGTCCCTTGTAGATTAAATTGAGAGACAGGATGAAAAAATATGGTTTGAATTAGACATGAACAGAAGAGAAAGTACTTTTTGCAAAATGTTCCTGTTATAGATCCATCATCCATTAAGGAACTGTCTGGGAAAATCTGCAGCATGCGACTCTCAACAAGTAAACTTACCAAGAGCCGAAGAAGCAATGCAAGAACCGAAAATCCTGGGAATGAGTAAAAAAAAAAACAAAAAAACAAGAGTATCCCAAGTGCTGCTGAAGTTGCCAGTGTGTGTGCACAGCGGTGCTACGAGCAGCACAGAACTCAGACCAGTAACATTTGAATATTCAAACACCAACGGCCAGAGAGAGAGAGGGCCTGTGCAGGGAGTGCTGGGTGGAATGAATCATAGCACTTCGATTGCAACGTACCCCTCTTACTTTGTGCACACAAACACAAACAATGAACACATTTAATCTGAGACATTGCTGCTTCTGTATTGCCCTTTCTTCATCTAGAGTTACCTAAAGCCCATGAGTTTAATTCCTTATTAGAAATCTTTTTTGTTTTTAGACAAGACAAAACACATTTCAACTCCAAATACCTACCAATACATATTTTGCTGGACTGTTTGGATATATATATATATATATATATATATATATAAAGTCAATAAAGTCAGAGTTTTTTTTAACCTCTGGATCACAGCTACATATGAAAATTAACACAGATAATATAATTATTCAGATTAACTCACACAGCTACATTAATTCCATATTCATGTGTTATTCTTATGGTCTCAGAATTTATGCAGCATATTAATCCCTAGTCTTGCTTCTTTACTCCCTTTTCATCTCTCCACTTTATAGCGTCTTTCATGCCCTAATTGCAAATAGGCAGCCACTCACTGCCTCTCCTTTCTAACCCTATTTAGCATTTAGTGAGAGCAGCCTGAAACAATGCAGCTATTAGGAAGTGATTAGGGCCCAATTAGACCTGCTAGCAGTTAGCAGTCAGCAAAGTGGGTCAGGTTGCTAATAGCTGGCTTCCAGTTGGTAGCGGCTGAATGAGAGGGGGACCTGCTGTGATTATGGAACCGGCAGAGAGAATAAGGGGATTGACACTGCAGGTTTGGGATGAGTGAGGCTTTGATATAGGCCAGCAGGAGGGTCGGTGCTGTCCGAGAATGAGGTCAGCTTGGATTTCGGGTCAGAAGAAAAAAAAAAAAAAGAAAGGCAATACATGGAAAGGCCCTGGACACTGGGTCAGCTGGTCACTGACAAGACTGGACCCAGTGACCGGGGCTTACACGCTCCAGTTAGGTTGCCAAGGGTGAAGGAACGCAGTCAATCTTCAACAGGACGTGACACTAGAGTGATGAACTTAGCTATTGCTGCACAAAAACTCAACTTAAAAGAAACTTGGGATTTAAACTGCGTTTCTATAAAGGTTTAGCAATTAAAATATACCAGTGACGGAATAAAGACAGTTTCCTCTCTGCCAGTTGTATATTCAACAAAGTGACCACAAGAGGGTGTAAACATCTCAGCCCCTTTCACACATACACTCCTTTCCATTAATCTGACACCATCTGAAAATGTCAGTTTCATGTCTAAATGAGCACTCTGGTGACTTTTTCCATTCTGTAAAAGTCTCAATGGCAATCCTATAAAGTCAGACTTTAGTCACAGTAATGTTTCACTTTCAGCAAATCTGAATAAATTAAGATGAGTAAACGGACAGGCACGCACAAGATTATGTTGTGCTCATGTAAGACGCTGTTAAATATAGTGGGCAGCACTTGCCAGTTTCAAACACAAAATGCACTTGAGGAAACAGTTTCACCTCAAAACACATAATTGTTTTAATGTGGCCCATTGTGTGGGTCACTAACCTTATGACCCTGTGTAGCCTCGGGCCAAGTGCTGGAATTAAACTCCTCTTTGCCTTTCCTTTACTGTTTTGGTTGAGCTGACTAGAGGAAACATGTTGAAAGCATTTCAGTACTTATGGCTTAACTGCTTAATTACTGCAGTCATTGGCGATTAAAAAAAAAAGCAGAAAATGACAGAAGAGCACAGCCCAATGGGAAAAGGATCACAGACCACCCTCCTACTTCCTGCCTGCCAAAAAAAACCTGTCTCGGTCTCTATGAGTCCGTCTTTGGGTCAGTTCAGCTGCCTGCTCGTGTCACAGCATCCTGATAATATCAAGGCATTTTAGGAAATCAGCTGAAATGTACTCAAATCTCTTTTCATGGAGAATCACATTCGTGTGTGTGTGCGTACTTGTTCAGGGTTCTTTGTGAGGACCAAAATTCGCAGGTTAGGGTAAGGGTTAGGGTCGGGCATTCATTTTTCATGGTTAGGGTTAGGGTAAGGGGCTAGGGAAAGAATTATGTCAATGGAAGTCCTCACTAAGGACTTCCACTAAGATGTAAAAACAAGTGTGTGTGTGTGTGTGGGTTAACGCCTGTCTAAAGCTGAGGAAAACCATATAATTTCCCACAAGCATCAACACTCTTGCTCTGTGTATGTACATTTTTGTGCACGCATGTCAGGTTCAGGAGAAAAGGAGATGTGTGTTCTGCTCAGCATCTTTAAACAGTGTAATCACTGACCCTATGACAAAGCAAACACAGTCTGCAGAGATGTCACTACACTAACACAAAATGCATAAAATGTAGAAAAGGTTCCATCAACTGACACTGTTTAGACATCACAAACCCTCTAAACCCCTCTTGTGGTTACACTGGTCACAAGATATTAAGCTAAACCTTCTCAGTCAACAATCAATTACTGACCTGAAAATGTCCTACTTACATACAAGTCACTATACTCACATATAGGCAGGGTGAAAACATCTTTGTGCTTTAAACCAGAGAGATTAGTTCTCCCTGACTGGTCAGATTTATTCAATTTACTGACACCTTCGGAGACATTTAATATGCAAAAATCTGGCACAAAGTTTGAGGCTGCAGGTGTTTGCCTGCTCACCGTGTTCAGATATCAGAAGCCTGCTTTCTCTCTCTCTCCTCAGTCATTGTGCTTGAAAAAGTGAGAGGGACAGCCAGCTTTTGTGCGATGACTGAAACTTTTTAAAGTTTCTCCACATGAATGCACTCAAACAGTGACGCTACAGCTCATCAGCGGGCTATTCATTCAGCAGGGACACCAGCTACACACACACACACACGCACGCACCAAGAGATACACACACATACGCAAGCACAAAGCCACAGGTGCCCCCTGCTCTCCCTGTCTCTCTGCTATGTGTCACTTGGTGAACACCCGGACTCTGTCACCTTATATTAAGCCGCTTCTGTTTGCTTATTGTACAGCCATCTAGTAACATAACTCTATTTTGGCATCAGAGCCATTGACACAAAGCAGATCTGGCCTCTCAAAAGAAGCTGCAGGTGTCTCTGCAACCATCTCAACCTGCAGCAGCACTGAAGTCTTGCGACAAGCAAGAATAACTTAATGTGCAGTACACTTAGATGCATACTTGAGGCAAAAACTAAACTGTGATATTAAACAGCTTTTACATTAATGACAAATTGGTAGGAAGAGGAAAAATAATCTTCATCAGTTTCACATTAAAGTAGCAAGAAGCTGGCTGATTAGTTAGGAGAAAAACCCTTGCTTTCTGCACTAGTAATACTTTTAAAGGAGCAGCAATCAAAGACTCAGTGCAAACCTTTAATTCTTCATCTGAAACTCTAGTCTGCAATCCTAGTTAGAAGTGATCTACAAGTGAAAGCTGACAAACCTTATTGGTGCTGCAGACATCCAGGACCAACAGAGAAAGAAGCTAAGGAGAGGAAGAGGTGAACAAGAGATGAGGGAAGAGTTCTAAACCATGACCACTGATCTAGAGTGGGAAGGAGGAGTGTGGTGCAGTGCTGTGACAGGGGGAGGAGCTTAGCAACAACAGGGGAAAAAGGAAGCTGGGGAGGGATGTTGACCAATAATTCTCATGCTACCTGCTGACAATCATATGGCTTGCTGCCACAAACAAACAAACCTAGAAATGACATGCAAGCTCCTACTTTGACATTTTCAGCTTTCAATACTCTATTTATTTCAGGCAAAGTACACTGCAAATATTTGGCATCAGCTGATCCATTTATGCTTCAAACTCAGGGGTTCATATATCAGCTGTTAGGATACCAGCTGACCATTAAAAGCCATTTTCATTCAAGTGTTCACAGCCACTTCAATTTTTACAGTTACTTTCAAGTCAATGCTGTTTGCCAAAGAAGCTCCCTCAGATCACCCTGACCTCCCTGTATTTGATGATTTTCACAAAATCTAATCTTCATGTGCTTTGTATTAGTTATGGGGTGGATTGTGCCTTCTAGCAGAATGGCTGTTACTGCTTTGGTCCTTTTGGAGATGCCTGAAAAAGGACAGCCTTTCCACCAAATCCAACTATTCGAAAACCCTTTCAATAAATGGACAAGTCATTGACAAAAGTGTCTAATGGAAATCCAACTATGACCACTAACATGATTTAATGTAAGGTTATGAAATTCATTTCATCAACATTGTATTAAATTTTAAGGGCATTTCCTCAAAGGTCTTGTTGTGTGTTGCACTTGAACACACAATTTTACACTCACACAAATGAACATGTCCACACAGTCTACACTAATAAACTCACTCATCTCCAATGGAGCCGAACATCAGAATAAATGCACCACAGTGCTGCTCACAGAGTTGGTCCCAGTTAATTTGTGACCGTTTAAACAGACAACAGTCCCTCTCCAGCTCCCTCTCTCTTACACACACTCTCACACTTTTCCCCCCCCTTACTCTTCCGCCCTGTCTCTCTCTGGGCGGTCAGAATTCTCTGTCTAATGCAGGGTAATGAGTTTAGACTGTGAACACTAACAAAGTCTATATAAAGCTCTGGCCCATTGAGTGGTGACAGAAACTATTTCAGCACTGGTCCAACCAAATATATTGCCAAACACACTGAGTTTGTAAGCTTCAGAACACTGAACACTGTAGAGCGGTTAAACTGGGTCACAGCAGTTTGGAATAAACTGGTGTGAATACAGTTCTGAATCCAATGGAAAATTATCACAGTGAACAGCTCTATTCTTGAATCTCATTGAAGTAAACTCCTACTTTGTTGTACATTCCCACTTTGTTTAAATTATGTTACCTTCTGTTGATATTGTTCAACATAACCATTTAATGTTAAATAATCACAAAGGTGGGAGCAGGTGTCCAGAGATCTTCATGTTCATTTTATCCACCGGCAGTAGCTGTTTACACACACACACTCCAGACAATGCAGAGAGAATCTGGTTCGGACACTGTCTACTGTTGGTTTTTCTTAGATGTAGCAGACAGAAGTAGACAGTCTCCATCAGATGGAGTCTTACTATTGGAAACACTCCGTTTGGATTAGGCGAGGGTGCAGCCCTCATCATGCAAGGGTTATGGACAAATGGCACTGGCTTGCCTAGAACACCTGCACTATTCTTATATTGGCCCAACCAGACATTACAGACTTTATACAAAGGGGCTGGCAGGTTGAAAACCATTTAATGTCTGATCTGATTCAAGTGGACATTTACATTCTCACATACAGAACTGCTGTGTCATGTCTGGAAAAGTTCAGGGGTGCAGGGTATGTGTGAAAAACAGCTGGAGTGCTTCCAAGGCTTCTGGTTGAATCATCAGCACAGGTGATAGAACTTAAAGAATCAGCAGGAGCTTAAATTTTGGAGGAAGTCAAAACAAAACTACAACCATAAATGATTTAAACCACTGGTTCTCAAACTGCGGGGAAGGTAACTCCAGTGGGGCACAAAGCCACTGCAGGGCCGTCGTCAATGACCAATGACCTACCAGATGAACGAGAATGATTTATGAGGAGAAAATAAACTTTGTTTGCTGATGTTATCACTCAGAAATTTATTTCACTAAAATAAGCCTTGGATCGATCCATTGTGTCAACTGCTTGTCTCATTTAGTGCCGTGGTTGGAGATAAGGGTGGGTGCTGGAACTCATTCCGGCTGTCATAGGGCAAAAGGAGAGGTCACACCCTGACCAGGTCACCGGTCTGTCGCAGTGCTATCACAAAGAGACAGTCATTTACACGCTTACATTCACACCCACTGTGACTGTGGGAGGAAGCCAGAGTACCCACACAGAACCCATTCAGGCACAACATGTAAACTCCACACAGCCCAGCTGACCAGTGCATTCAAACCCAGGACCTTCTTGCTTTTAGGCGACCACCTCTTGCAGGCGCTAAACACTGCACTGTGCTGTAGTCCTTTACTGTAATGTAATACTGTAATAAACTGTAGATTAACTTGTACTGGCTTCTGAAGGGGGGCATGTCAGAAACAGATTTAGAACCAGAGTTCTAAATGGTCAACACCTACAGTGACTTCTCCATCTGTGAGGATGAATACAATCTGTGCACAGCACAGATTTGGTGGTCACAATGACATTTAACTCATACTCCATTAAATCACAGCTTAAAGGAATAATGTCAAAGGCAGACATTTTTCCTTAAATACACTGTACAGAACAGTCTCTGAGATTGCAGCCAGATAGTGAATTCACCTCAGCATCCAACAACTGTATCTTGTTATAGACAACAACAAATTGAGAATAACCTCCTTATCCTTTTAATGTGCAACATTAATATTTAGAATGATCAAGGCTGGTGAGCATGTATTCACTGTGTACATCTTGATTTTGTGCTCATCCGTTCTTTGTTGTTGTTCTCTTTAAAGGACAATAGTTGTCTTGGTGCAGCACTCCATGCTCAGGGCCAAGCATTATTTTCTGGCACGGTTTTTAATCCTGTCTTAGTCTCAAAGCAGCTGAGCTAACTGGCATTTTAACTACAGTGACCAAAAAAGCACCCAGAGGATTCACGATAAAATACTAAATACTGCATTAAGACTTAACAGCCACAAGGTTACTGTCTCTCTTCAAATTTTACTTTCTCCTCCCCAAAATTACACACATGCTTCTGCCTTTTAAACTTATATCATTTATTATTTCAGCTCAGCTTTATAATGACATGCTGATGGGATCTGCAGACATCCAAGACTAAACCCAAGTATGTCAGTGTGTGCAAGTCTGTAGCTGTATATCTGGCCTACCTTTGTTCACGTGCGAGTTGGCTTTGGTCTTGTCACTGAAGCCCTGGCTGCGTCTGTTCCCAGCAGCACTGACCGAGCCTCTTGGAGGGATGTCACTGCCAGCAGTGGACACCCTTGTTGTGGGGCCAGGAAGTCTGATGAATAGATAGAAGAATAGAAAGAAAGGAAGGAAGGCATAAAGAAAGAGGGAATAAACCGGCCAAAACAGTTAGCTTGTTTATGACAATCACTAAAGGTTATATGAGCTTATGAGAGAATAATCAATCTAAAGCAGTCTTTTCAGAGACACATTAGGTCACTGCAAGCTTGCAAACAACTAGGCAACAGATTCTAAACTAAAATGGGAGGGTATCACGTAATTAATATGCTTCGGTGTTTAGGGGATAAGTGTAATTTTCCACCGAGGATGAGCTTTAAAAAATATCCTGTACAAGATTGCTTTGTTTTCCACATTGTGACTTTGTGCCGATGTGCAGGGAACCTGATGTACCCAGCTTCAATATATTGCAGAGAATCCCAACATCCATGTAATATGAACTTTTGGACCTACTGTATTGATTTCCTGAGGGAAGTGGTCTCTGTTTGCTTTCCAGAAGGTGAAGTATACCTCAAACTCCCGGCTACAGTAACCACACCACCGGCTGCCCCGGTCTCCTTGTCTTTCTAAATGCTTTGTACTATTTTTGGCTCTTTTGTAACAGGGAATTTTTTCAAGACCAGTGCTGACATGTGTAATCTTCCATTTAAAAGTGTGGCTTGGCTTTTAAACCTTAGCTATTCTTTGCTTTTTTTTGCAGTTTTGAGATGACCCACCCCCAGTGTACACCTACACTAACCTAATGGAGACAGATAAGCTCACAGCAGAGAGGACAGTCTGACTGAGAGCAGGTCCTCATAGAACTATGAGCTCAGATTACACATGCTCCTCCTTTATTTCCCCACATGGATTAAACAGGATATACTGACCCTGGATAAGCCTTGGTGGAAGTTATGACACCTTGATTTCATTTTGCAAGCCAATCTATAAGGCAAGTTGGAATCTAAACAGGCCGTGGCACACAGACTGCTAATGAAATGCTAATTGAGCGGTGGCGACATCATCACCACCCTGGGACTGAGGCGGATGCTGATAAGCAGATTATAGCTGTCTCACTCAGCTCTCGCATGCATTATAGAAACTCTCATTTCCGTCATGCCATTCACTTTGAGTGACCACTATTTATCCAGCCACTGCAAGGTAATAGGTCTAACCACATTATTTAGACCAGAGTAGCCTAAGATCTTTTCAATTATAACAGGGCCAGAGAGTCTACTGCCTTCCCCCACTGGACTTGGTCTGTGAGGAAGTAATTCAATCTAGTGGTTACATTTAAAAAAAAAAAGTGTATTTTTTTGGGGTTTTTTTTTTTTTGAATTTATATTTTAAAATGGGCTACAATGTGTGAAAAAGAATATCCCTGGGGGTGTCCAGATCGCAGGGCCTTCTCCAACATTAGTTGACTAAGGTTTCTTGGCAATATATACTCTCAAAAAAATCAAATACAGGCAAAGAAAAGCACTTAAGCATTTCTCAAAATGAAGGAAGAACTAGGGCTAACAGCACACCACCATTTGGATTTAACCAACTTAAAACATCTTGTTGGTTATTTGAATATTACAAATGGAAAAGCTAAAAAAAACAAAACATTTTGCTTATGCTTCTTTAAGCTTGCTTGTTCTTATTAAAAGCAAAGTGCACGGCTAGCCCTTCCACTTACAGAAAATGCTTAATATAAGCACCAAGATGAGACGTGTGCAGCAGTTCTTTTCTTCACTTTAATTCTTGCACACTGACCGTGTTCAACAGCACCATTTATTCACAATTGTAATGCATTTTAGAACTGAGGTGAAAACATTTCTCATTCCAAAACAAATAAAACAGGCTGTTTATTGCAACGTTTGCAATGGTTATTTGTATAAATAATTCACATCTTAAAATTTCATTTGCCACCACATACTGACAGAGAGCGGTTTACTAAAATATAGTTCAATTTGTAAAAATAAAAAGTGGAAATTTTTTTTGAAAAGCAAGTGTTTTGGTAGGAGAAAAATCTCCCAGAATGAACTTTCTAGTTGTTCCTCTTGTAGTTACACATACTGACCAGAAGAGGGGGTAATCTCTTTACTTTGGAGAGGCGCTGGAGCGGGGCAGGTGCAATGCAAAGAAAATCTGGGATGGGGCAGCATGCAAAACCACATCGTACGTTCAATTTCAAGGTGCATTATCACATCATATGGTGCTGCATGCTAAAGAAAAAGCCAATGTGAATGCAAAAGAAAAAAAAAAAAGACCAAAGATAAATATATAACAATATATAATGTTTCTTTATAGACCCACATTCTTGCCACAGATTCTTCTGTGTTAATTATTAATGTTATATTATATTGGGGATGTTCTTGTCAAGCAAACACACACACACACACACACACACACACACACACACACACACACACACATAAAAGCTTTCTCAATCTCTTCTACACCACCGCTGGGAG
>VVAS01034287.1:0-10291 GCA_015103295.1 Ptychochromis oligacanthus
AAGCAACTAAAAAAAAAAAAACTAAAAAAAACAATCAAATCACATCTTCTGATCTCTGTAAATCTTGTGTCCACAGAGATGTACTGAGCCTTGGCATCACTTCCCTGGAGCACCAGAAGCTGATACTGGCTGCCATCCAGACTCTCAGAGCCCAGGTCATCCAAATGCATGGCCGTGGTGTACAGGTTTAAACCGTCAACCCACTTAGTCTCACTGCTGCTGCAGATCCATACATGTGTGCAGATGGATGATGGGGTGGAGAAGAGGAGAGAGAGAGCTCTTCCATACAAAAAGCTAGATGAGCAGATCTTTCAGCTAACTGCACTCCTCTATTTACTCCTCCTTCCCACACTTCCTCATGCCTTCCTTGACTCCTTCCTTTCTCTTTTCAACAAGTCCCCTTGGAGACGCGCAGTGTTCGTGTCATAACTGGGGGATAGCAGAGGAGTGATGTCACGTGACTTTTCGTGACCTCTATCTGCACTTTGACCTTCAACACCTGTGTTGGCTCCATCTTACTGGTTCTAGATCAGTCCATAAAGACAAATTAAATGTCTCTACCAGGTGTGTCTCTGCCTGAACCTGAACTCTGAGCTGTGGGAAAAACAGAGATGATCTACAAGGCACACAGCGATTTTGAACTAGAGCTCGAAGGCACATTAACATTTGTGGTGGAATTTCCCTTTACAACATTAATTCACTAAAAACAAGATATGCTAGATGACAGGAACTATTTTACTGGCCTTGGATCAAATAACCTCTCAGAACTGGCACAGCTGATTTCACATCAAACAGAAGCTGATTTACTATGGATACAGAATCACATCATGGAAAGTCAAAGCTGATCTCATGTCAGATGGTAAAGAAATACTCAGAAGAATAAACATGGCTGGAATGTAACTTATGGTTTCAAAGCAGCAGGTTAGGAAGACTGTGCTGTCCAGGTTAGTGGAGCTAGAAGTTGGACAAAGCCTCAAAATAGCGCAATTAAATGGGCAAGGATTCATTGTAATGCTATATACATTATATAAAGTTTGCTCATGTCATGAACAGAGCTGAAGGAAAGTATGTGTGTTGATATGCTTTTCTTTCAGCAGGCATATCAGCATTATCCTGTTCAGGACTACTGATGGTGAAGCAAAACCTGCAGAATGCAACTGTAAAGCAAAGGGTTGAAAATGTGTTTTTAATTGTTCATGAATTTGTCGTTTGTCGCTGTCTGTTTCGCTACTTCTAACCATATTTTCTTTATTTCCTGTATCTTTCTCTTCTTCTCCATGCTTTCCGTGCATTTAAAGCTTAAATTGTTCCCTTTAGTTTGCTGGATTTCATCTGGATAACACAATCCTCCTCTCCAAAGGCTCTCACTGCGATGTTTATTGCTCTGTATAGGACTCAGGCTATCTGTGGAAGATGGTCTGATTTAGATATTTATCCATATTTATTTATGTTTACAGACTGCAACACAAACCTCTACAGAGGGGATCTTAGGACGGTTTATTTAAATTTAAGTAGCTGAAAAATGTTAAGAAAAGCAACTGTCTTCTTGTTTTGTTTCTGTTGACTTATCATGACCGTGAGTTTGTACTTGAAAAAAGTATTTTGTACAAAGGAAATGAGAGGAGCGCTGGAGGATTTTTACTGTCAGCACACAGTATCTGTGTATTTCTATACGCTGGATTTGCTACAGTTAATTTTAGGTTCATTACCATTGGATTTGCTGTATACATTACAGTGTGTGTGTTGCAGTATGGATACAGTATTACAGGACATCAAAGATGTTTTTTTGTTTTTTTTGTTGCTACTGGATTGTCAAGTTTAATTTTATGTTGCTGTTAATATCAGGCTCTACTATGTGGTTGCACTTTTTCCAGTTAATACCCTGACTCTGTACAGTAATCTGGCCGTTGCATTTTCTGTCCTACTTCCATGCAGGAGATTTGGTGGAGGAAGAACTTTATCGGGGCATTATTTGACTATCATAGATTCACAATAGAAGGTGCAAAAATGTGACTGAAATAAAGTAACTGATTTGTACTTGGTAAAATTTTCCCTCCTTGTCCTCTCCTTTTGTCAAATGAAATAAACTCGTATGTCTTTATAGATGTTGTCAAACACATTACACATATCGGGAAATAAATCAATGGTCCCTTTTACACAGACACACACGACTACAAAGACAGACACAAGCAGACGCAACGCAAAACAGCCTGGACCTCTTCACCACAATGAATGAAACTGGAGTTGTTTCTGTCTCTGTCCCCCATTCTGTTGCTGTGACCATTATGATATGTTTAATACTGTAAATATGTATTTGAAAATGCTAAATCTATTTTTATAATTTGTTTGAAGAACAATGTGTTGAATATAATATCTGCTCACTGTGTAAGGGTTTTATTTGTTTGACTTTAGGGCAATAGCCAAGAAACTCTGGTGTTTGGAATATACAACTGGATTAAAAAAAAAAAGTTTCTTTTTTGTTAGTTTTTAATGATTTTTACCCGTTAGGAGAAAATCTGATGGCTGTTGCAATATTGAAATGTGTTATTAAAAAACCTCCAATACAAGCACATGCTTTTCCTCCTTGTCTTCCATGTTTGATTCTCAAATTTAAATTGTATAGACATAGCCCACCTGATTTTAAAAAGACGTTCAAACATTTTATCCTCCTAAATACTGATATTCTTTATCAGCATAATAGACAGATATATATAATTCCTCACATTTGTTCAGTATGTGTATACTAACAGATTACTACATGCCAGGATTATATCTGCAATAAGTTAATATCAGCCTTTAATATGACCTAGCTTTATCACATAGTATTGCAATGCAGGTTCAGTATCATAATTTCATTTTAATAGACATGCTGCTTTTGGAAAACTTCCCCAAATGTATTTGAATACATTATGTAAGACTAGGATCAAAAAGTTTCATGTTAGTAATAAAATCATAAATGTGTGAATCAGATACAGTAGTCCACACTGAATGCTTACAGAGATGCAATTAATGTAAGCAGGTGACCACACCCCAATAAGCTATTCCCCTTCTAGTCTACTTCTGTTAATACTTACTTGCCCCACACACTCATTTGTTGTTTCTGTGTTGGAATCGGCACAGCATATTGCTGAGCTCTACACCATTTATAGTCTCTTGTTCAGCAAACTTTACTTACTTTTTGTCTCGTCATAGACCTCCCTCTCTCAGCCTAGCAAACAAGTAGGGTTTCACATCCTCTCTACACCACTCCATTAAGCCCAATGCTGCTTTCATCCCCAGGTCACAGCCAAATGGGAGAACAGAAAACATCAAGCAGCCAAATTACAAACAGAACCCAATCATTTGCCAAACATTCCCTCTGCTCCAACCAAGACTTCCTCTTTCTTGCTTCTTCACCACTCCCTGCTCACCTCAAGTCATCCCCTATTCAGAGAGCCTTCAAAGTGAGAGGGACTAGCTATCGCTGTTCAAAAAGTAAAGCTGCTTTTAACCTCTCGGAGTTCATAATGCTAGACCAGGTAAATCGAAACCATCTTCTCTCAGGTCAAGGTCGCTACCACCACCATACCTGATTTAGGTTGGAAAGCCTCACCTTTACTTCTTCAAACATACCTCTTGTCATTGTGGCCAAATAGCTCAATCTTTGTCTCGTCTGACCATAAAACTTTTCCCCAGAAGGCATTTGGTTTGTCCATGTGGGCAGCTGAAAATTTCACTCGAGCTTGAAAGGGTCAATTTTGGAGCAGGGGCTTCTTTCTTGGTCAGCACCCCTCTCAGTTCATGGCAACGTAAAATTCACTTCACTGTGGACAGTGACGCTGGTGTTCCAGCAGTTTCCAGGTCATGGCAGGCTTGAGCCATTGTGGTTCCTGGGTTGTTCCTGAGCATCCTAACCAGTTTCCTCTCATCTGAGGGTGACAGTTTGGGTCTTCTTCCAGATCTTGGCAAATTGATGACACATCCAAATAACTTGTACTTACGTACAGTTGTTTAAACTGATGATCTTGGAATCTGCAGTTGTTTAGGAATGGCACATTAAGCTTTGGGAATGGTCTTCCCAAAGCCCAAAGACCTCAGCCCTATTGAAAATTTGTGGACTATGCTTAAAACCCAGATCTGAGCCAGGAAACAGCAAATTTATATGAACTCTAGCAATTCTTCTGAGTGGTCAAATATCCAGCCGGAATTATGCCAGAACCTTGTTGATGGCTGCTAAAAGCATCTGGTCAAGGTGCAACCTCCTAAGGGACATTTAACCAAATATTAGTGGGGGTGTATTTATATATTTGAGCCTGTATGTATACTTTTGACCCTGTGTGAATTAGAGAAAATCCGAAATAAATTCAAACTTGTGCACCCATTCCTCGTTTTTTAAAGGCATTAAAGATATATGCTGTATAATCATTCCACTCTGGAAAAAGAACAGTTCCAAAATTACCATGACATTCATGCCCATGGTGAGTATATATAAACATCTGACCACAACTGTACCTCTTCTTTTCTCAAGTCATACTGGCAGCAAGTTGTCAGTTTCCTTTTCATATGTCCACAATTGCAATTGCTCCCATTTCTGGCACTAGTATGCCAGTCTCCATTTTCTCTGCCCCCCTTTTTCAAACGTCTTTGATTTCATATCTGGCACCAGGTTGCTTGATAATCTTTCCTACTTGCTAAACATTCTCCATCTCCAGTTTCTGGCACTGGGTTGCCAGATACGCTTTCTCTATCTTACTTGCTGAACATTCTTCAGCTCCCATTTCTGGCACTGTGCTGTCAGATGGAGTTTTCTCTATCCTACTTGGTAAACATTCGTCTGCTCCTACTTGTGGCACTGGATTGCCAGATGCACTTTTCTCTATCCTACTTGTTAAACATTTGTCTGAGCCTACTTCTGGCACTGGCTTGCCTGATAGACTTTTCTTTATCCTACTTGTTAAAAATTCATCTGCCCCTACTACAAGCATCGGGTTGCCAGTCTTTTATCCATCCCCATGAAGCATTCTTCTCAGCTGCATTCAACAGAACATAGCATCTCATTTATGTAAATGGAAACAGTGGTGCATTGAACCTGACAGCTTACACAAGTGTTGCTCTGGATAGCTGATCCATTGTGTGCACTGTCTCCAAATATGGCAAGGTGGACATATTATCTGGATGAGAGAAGACAAACCCCAAATGCCAGTTCACACCTTCAACAGAACACCTTGTTCAACCCGGAAGCTATATAAAGTTGTTGCAAAGTTAAGTACTCAAAAGTGCTCTTGTGCTCATCTCTGGCACCGGTATGCCAGTTTCTCTTCCCTCATTTCAGCGTTCTTCAGGACTTCATTCAACCCAAGCAAAATGTAGCAAAACATCTGTTTAAACATTTCTAGTTTAAACACCCTACTATGAATCTGGGAACCCATCAACTAGTCTCCTGACCTAACCTCTGAATGCAACGTGTAGTGCTGCTGAATTGCTGTTACATTGCTGTTACATTACATATGGTGGAGTTTACATACATGCCACTGCTGATAGGGTTAAACTTCTGACACTTATATCAAACCCATTACACAGCATTCCAAGGAATCACGTCATCCTAGTGAGAAGGCACTGAAAAAATGTTGCATAGAGTTGCAGATTTAAAATGTTCCTGCTCTCATCTCCTCTCAACCACAAACTTTGGCCTAGCTCATTATCAGTAAATGTTTTTCATTCACAACTTCAAACTTTGGTTGGTTGTTTAAATTTAAAGGTCAACTGTGGAGTTTTTGTCCACTAGTAGTGCTGTGTAGCAATGTTTAAATTGGACCGATTTTGTTTGTATGACATAGGAGATTAACATCATTTCATATATTTAATTTCCTTTAAGATATTAATGTTAAGATTTTTTCTTCCGTGTACTAGCAATTTAAGTAAATTTAATTTCATCTGTGGCAATCAAAGTGCTGAAAATTTACAATATGAAAATGCATCAGCAAAATTTCTTCTCAGAAAGAGACCTTATTCTCTGGGTGATCAACTGAAAAGTAACTGTAACACAGTTTCTACATGAATTGATTTCTTTTTTTAAACCACGGTATCAGTACAGCTAAATTTCTCAGTAAGATTGAGGTTTTGGTGTCTCGCCCAAGGGAACAGCATTGACCAGCTGAAAAGCAAAGGTGGATGGGTTCAAAAGATAAACTTGCCAATTATCCTTTTATCCTTTAACTTTACTTCTAGTACACAGAAAGAACTAAAAGCCTTTAGAGCTCACTTATTTCTCTAACCCTTTCCAACCTTAAGGGCTTCTAGTAGTACTTAATGGGGTTAATGCCCTGTATCCACTTACTAACTCAACTTTTGGTTACATCTTCTAGCTATTTGTGTTTATGATTTTCTCTTGTATTTTCTCTCAAGAGCACTACCACATGAAGTTTGTGAAGTCTTTGTCTCTGGGACTGAGATTATATTACTTACTGCTTTATCACATAACACCCACCTTTAGACCAGCAAAGAGTGTATGGGAAATAATTGTAAATGCAAATTAACTCTGCGTAGGATTGCTGTAGGCAACTGTGTGGGTGTGTAGGAGTGAGTGTGCTAGTATGTGTTTCTGTGCCTGCACACAAGGGTCAGTGTGTGCGTATAATACTGTGTGCATGTGCATATTAACTCTGTGTGAATGTGCTGTAAGTGTGTTGAGAGTTCATGGGCATACATTTGAGAATATGATCTTTTTATTTATCTCATAAAGTTGCAGCACCAATCCATACCTTTTATATTAAAGTCTTATTGGAGGTGAGGATTGGAGTTTGAGATTTAATGAGTTTCATCTCTGAGCCATCGCTGACTGAAGCTTTGTAAACCTCCTACACAACCAAACATCACCTCCTTCAGATGCTGTCTCGCAGACCCATGCTAAATGGCATTTGAACCCCTGCTGCAATAACACAGGATTTGGATAATTCATTATTGGAGGCTTATCATAGCTTGCATTCAAGATGTTTTCCTCATCAAAATTCTTTTATAAGACTGAAACACAGAGAACAGAACTGGTTGATGTCAAGAAATATATTTTTGCACAAAATATATTTTTTTAGAAACTTTATTTTGAAGGATTTAAGTTCTGTGAGTCCATCATTCTAAGCAGACTTCTATATTTGAGCACAATAACAAAGTTAACAAAATATAGCAGAATAGAGATATTTTGCAGGCTCTTATCTACATAATGTAAATTATGAAATCCTAATAACCTTGAGAGTTAACTCCTGCCTTCTCTGGGTCACAAGCTAACTTAGAAGCTGCACTCTTGCTAAATGAACCAAATAGCGGCATAATCATCTGCTATCTTCCTCCTATCCCCTTGCAATACAATATAATAAATGCTATTAGTTTGAGTGTGATGTCTTAGTATGCAAACAACATATCCCACAGTAACTCCCCTCAGCAGCAAAGGGGGTTTTGTGTTAGTCGCTGTTTTATCAGGCTTCTCACGGTTTGAGAGTAAATCTTCAATCAGATTTGGCTGTTTATTCACTGTAAATGAGACTGGGACAGGGAGTTGGACAGGAATTCTTCTGAGAGACTGATGCAAATCATGTTTCAAAATGGAAAATATAGGTTGTAAGACCTGAAAGACATCACACCAACACTCAAGTCATACAGAAGCTTTTTTTTTTACAACTGTATAACTTGTAGTGAATTGAAATACAGTTTTTGGTGCTCTTATGTCAGCTTCTCTTTTAGAATTAAACTTCAGAAAGAAATATTGAATACTACAGGAAGACTAAGAGTTCTAGAGGTGAAATGATTCATCAACAAATCAATAATTTCATCATCAACCTACAATAAGCACAATAAGGTGGTGAGGAATGGCTGCATCATGGTCATTTACCATGTCAGACCTGGTATGGGGAGAAAGTCAGGGATGATTCAGATACATGGTGCAGAGAGAAACAGACGAAGGGGCATGAAGAGGCCTAAGATGCTGCTGTGCAGATGTCTGCTACCGCAGTCCCTTTGAGGAGAGCTGTGGACGAGAATATGGCTCCTGTGGCGTGAGCATGAACGCCCTGCAGAGGCTCTGCACCTGCTGTTATGTAAACTTGTGTGCAAGCATTACATAGCCAGTGAGACAAATGCTGTTTTGACAGAGAAATGGCTTGTGATTGTCTTCTGAAGTGGACAAACAGTTGTGTCTGTCTGATGTTAGTGGTGCACAAAGCATAATGAGAAAGAACATGCACTATGCAGAGGAATGCCTCATCTGCTTCACTGCTGAAGCCCAGGCGGAAAATGGCCTCTTGATAGCTAACCCTCAACCTAGAAAAGCTTTTTATTCTCTTAGGTGTAAAATGGAACTTGGCTGTAAAGTGGCTGTGCTCCCATCATCACTGATGAGACAAGATAGTGAGACAGATAACATGCATAACACATTCACTGTTTTAGCAAAAGCTAAGAGCATGGCGCACCATTTTTTGAGACAGCCTTTTGAAAGAGATTTTGGCTACCAGCTTAAACTGTGGTGTGCAACACCATCGATAAATCCCACTGTGATGCCAAAAACAGTGTGACAGGTCTCAGTCGCTTGACTCCTTTCAAAAAGCACCTAACAAAGGATGCACAACAACAGAACTCTGTTTAAGCCTTTATGACAAGACAATGTAATCATAGTTGGAGCAAGATCTTTTTCTACAAACATTTGGAGATTGGGCAGCACTCTGAGACAGATGGCAAGAAATGGTGTCTGAGCCTCTCTACATGCACCAGAGCTGAAAATCAAAACATTTACCTACAGCACTTAACAGTCAGAATAAGGAGCACTCCCCCTTGGATAAGGTATACCACCTTTGGGGCAGGCCTCTCCTTTACAGGCACTTCCATTTATTCACGTGCACTGTGTAGCTCTGGCAATGAGCTATCATGGTTTTCCCATCAGCAAATGCAAAATGGCTGGGAGCAACCAGTGGTGAGAGAAGGCCACTCCTAGATGTAATCTGCATTTTTAAAAAGTTGCATTGGGATGGAGGATGGAAGCTAGGCTATGCTCTAGCAGTGGAATACCTGGAAACCCCTGCTTTGTATCCCTGTGGACTCTAGTAAAAGGCTTATAGTGAGATACCACTCACTGAGACACCACCTCAATAAATGGCAAGAGCTCTGTGAAGCAAGGCCACAGCAGGGAACGTCTGACCTGTGGCTCCTGGTCATAGATGTCCCTGCCTAAGAGGCTGTGAGCAGGTGCAGACTGTTCTGTCAGGGTTGCAGTATCTCTAAGATCTGTCAACTACTTAGTGGCGGGCAAAAGACTAAAACATTGAGGGAAAGAGCTGCGACAGGAGGGCTCCCAGATGCAATGGGAACAGAGAAAGCAGCAAGTAAGGGGCTCTTGATCCCTTGTTATCAGACTCCAATGCTCCTAACTGGAAGCTGGAAGAGCCAGCAAGAGCTCAGCTGAGCCCTTGGACTCCTGCCTACCACTGGAATCTTCCTCTGGGATGCCTGGAAACTCAAAGTCAAAGGGGACCAGCTCTGCCTCAACTATAGGACTACGGTCAGCTTAGCTGACTTTAGCCTTTATTTGGAACAACTTGAAAGCTACTCATTACTGCAGCTCCACTTAGGAAAGAGAACACGGAACTGTCAGGTGGCCTACAGAGCAAGCTATAGCCTGGTGTGGACAGCACCCACCCAGATCTCTTAACTGGGGTCATTGTCTGATGTGGGGGCATAGGCAGCAAGGCACAGATAGACACTGCTAGACTTTTTCATCTTATTCTTATCACTTGCAGATTGCTTGACTGCTGATGGAAAAATAGGAGTGGAACTAAATCATGCGATTGCTATATATTGCACTGGCATACCTAAACCGGGCCTGTAGAGAAAACAAGGGTGCAAAAGAAAATCTTCAGGACTATACATGCATGAAGTGAAAAACTGAATATCAACAGCTCTTAGAGGACACAGCCAACAAAGACATTTTTATGATTTTACTTCCAAGTGAAGTCCTAAAATTTAAAAATTAAAAGTCTGTTGCAGCCCTATGTTTCCATCTTCTCAAAACTGAGGATCATCGGCTGTTCTCTCTCAAAAATTCAGTACATTTGAGACATGCAATTTGAAAACATTTGATTATGAGTAAATTGTTATGTATGATATAGTTTTTTAATAAATTTCACATGAATCCGTTAAAAAAAAAAAATTCAGATAAAAATTCAGATTAATAAAAACTGACAAATTGTATTTGGATATACTTGGCCCTCAGTATTATGCAGATATTTACCAGATATTCTTATGTCAATACAATACACCTTTTAGTAAAAAA
>VVAS01034301.1:1188-13043 GCA_015103295.1 Ptychochromis oligacanthus
CGAGAGCCGGAGTCTGAAGTTTGTTATTTTGACAGCACTTCAGGCTTTAACTGTCACTTTGTCGGTGTGTGACAGGGTACTCTCAAGATCTGTTAAAGGTAAGAAGTGAAAAGAGGGGATCGTGCCATATGCTTCCAGGTAGGGTTCAAAGTCTGTGCGCAAAAGTAGCGTACAGATTGCGTTCCTGATTGTTTTATTACTGTTTTAATGTTACATTTAAACATGAAGAAAAAGCTTTATTTTTGTCTGTTTAAACGGCCCTATTTGCATCTTTCTATGTGCATTGTGTGCCTTGTGTATATGTGTTTACTATTTGGTTCTGTTCCTCATTCATGCATCCCTTTTGACAGTCTGAGATACATCATGTTTTATGAAAGCTTTTGTTAGTAGCTACATCAGACCTACAGATTTGTAACACATGCTGGGGCATAGTGATACATCTTCAAGTACACAAACTTGGCTAATTCATGCCTCGCTCTCATTCTCTCTATGTGCGAGCAACATAACATGAATTTTTTGCTCAAAGTCCACCCAGTGTGTACCTCAGAAAAGAGGAGCTGCTGTATAATTGATGATCCTGAAAGTCTCTTTGGTAATCAGTGGTAACACGTTAGGCGTTTTTCTGGTGCGTTTAAAAGCATACTTCAAGGCCCTTTAAACATACTTCAATTTTTCAAAACCAGGGTTACTCTAGTGTTAAATGTAAAATAAAAACCTGAAGTTAATTTGAATTTAATCAAATGAGAAGCTTTTATGAAACCTGCATTATGTGTATCGGTTCCTAGCAGCAAATGAAAAAGGGCTGCTCTAAGGAAGTGTTCAAATGTGAATTCAGATTGTTTTTATATAATAGTATATGCTTGTTTGTTTGTCTGGTGTTGTGATTGCAACCCTTTGGGCTCGTGTCATCTGAGTCACCAGCGTTCTACGCCCTAGGTGAGATTCAGCAAGGATACAACACAGTAATTGAAACTGTGGTGAGTGGAGGAGCTGCATTTCAGTGACTTCTAAACACACTGGCAGTCACGACACTCACTGTGTGAATCGTGGGAATTAATTACCAGCAAGGGCAAATGCGTAAAACTGGGATTGAAGTATAAGGAAGTTGTTCATTTATTCATCATCGTCGTCAGACTTTAGCCTTGATGTGTCTTTCCCATGGGTCCAGGCTCATCGAAAACCATCACTGCCAGTTCATGTGGCTGTGAAAGACTCTCTATATTGGCAGGATATTACCAGCTTTAGAGTAATTTGGGCTGATGGAAATTAATGGATGGCGGAAGTGGTGTGAACAAGTTCTTGTTACAACTTGCAAAAAACTTTGCAGCAACAATTTTGGCGATCTTTTAATCATTAAGTTGTTTTCGACCAGACAAAACAAGCAAAATTAAGATGTTACCTTTCACTTTCTAAACTGGTAGCAAAAATTTTCATATATTTTTGGACAAGTTAGAGACAAAATTATTTTTTGATCAATGAAAGCAATTAGTTGCAGCCTTACTTAATGTAAAGCATAATTAGTGAGGATAATTACTGCTCCTTTTTATTAGGCTCTACTTCGTCTCTGGGCTGTGGACTTCATCCAAATCCAAAGCTGCTGAAAAAAGAAGGAGCAGCTCAATGGAATGTTGTGTTTGCATACATATTTAATGACAGCCTCCCTTGAACTTTCATGTTGGTTTTCCTCCCTGTCTGTCTTATGCATGTTCCTGTCGTAGTTGGGCATCATGTGTGAATGATTTCCTCCCCTTGGTTGACACACTTTAGTGTCAGTGAGTATTTACGAGCCAGCTGTACTGCTTCAGCCAACATGACTGCCTCTGCCTTGAGCGCTGCATGAAGCTTGTATGCTGCACCCTCAGACAAATGAAAGCTGAACTGTGAATATATTTTTGGACTGTAGTAAAAAATTCCTTTAGCAAACAGTGTCCTCCCCTAGAGAGACATTATCACCGTGATGTGACCTATCTCAAGTCTAAGGCATTTAGTGTCTTTTCAGTATGAATGTATTCAGATCTTCCAGATGAGTTGTTCAGGATATTTAAGACCCAGGAGGCTGGTAAGAAGAACTGGCCAATGTGTGGTTGTGCATCAAGACAGATTGATCAACCAGTTACTGTTCCGCAGTGGGGATATTTGTATTTGAGAGGGAAAATATCTGGACTGTGCTCATGTGGCCTGACCCTACATGTGTTACATTAATTCCTCCAAATCTTCTCTGGACTTATTTGACCTCTCCAACAAACGTTTAAAACATGAGTTGAAACCTGATCTCGGCTCTGGACTTTCTCATTTGGCTTTCACACCCAGACAGGTCAGAGTTGAGCTCAGCATGTCATTCCCTGAGCCTCTCCTCTCTTGTCTGGTCAGAGGGGTCAGTTGGCTGAGATATCTCTTGCCAGTGTCAAATCTGCCTGGAGTAGTTAAAGTTCCACCCCACCAATGCTTCACCCTCCAAAAAACCTATATTACATGTTAATATATACAGTACTGTACAAAAACAGAAAAAAAATAAACTGGAGATCATCTTACAGTGGGATCACAGACGTCTCAACACTAATGATGACTAGAAAACATTATATGTTTATACACAGATAAAGACACTTACTATGAGGAGTTTCAAATGCATGAATATTGGACAGGAAGTGTAAAGTTGCCAACAGCTCATAGTTCACCTCACCTTGTGGCACCGATACTCAGTGTTTGCTGACTGGACTACATCTATCTTACAACGTGGCCTTTATTTTGATCACAACTACACATGTATGAAGTTTGAAGACTGCATTTTTCACAGTTGTAATGCTAATCCTTTTTATACACTCACCAGCCACTTTATTAGTAACGGTTGGGACCCCCTTTTGCCATCGAAACTGTCTTAATTCTTAATGGCACAGATTCAACAAGGGGCTGGAAACATTCCTCAGAGATTTTGGTCCATGTTGACATGACAGCATCACACAGTTGCTGCAGATTGGTTGGCTGCACATCTGTGATGTGACTCTCCCAGGTGCTCTATTGGATTGAGATTTGGTGACTGTGGAGGCCACTGGAGTACAGTGAACTCATGTTCACTGTTGTCATGTTCAAGAAACCAGTTTGAGATGATTTGAGCTTTGTGACATGATGTGTTATCCTGCTGGAAGTAGCCATCAGAAGATGGGTACACTGTGGTCATAGAGGGATGTACATGCTCAACAACAATACCTAGGTAGGCTGTGGTGTTTAAGCAATGTTCAATGCTGCCATCTGATTGGCTGATTAGGTATTTGTGTTAATGACCAGTTGAAAAAGTGTACCTAATAAAGTGGTGATTGTATGTGTGTATGCTAAAGTTAGTACTGACTTTAGGTAATTTGTAATACCAGTAATTTTTTGGGTCACATTGAGCATTAAATGCATTGAGCATTTCAAAAAACAGAGACCCCATGTAATTCCAGATGAACATACCACACTGCACATGTTAAGGGAAACATGCATGTTTGAATAGATTCCATATGCACTTTCAGTCATTGTCTTCCACTGAGGTTTGAAAAGCAATTTCTTTATCATCTGGCCATCTCTCAGGTTTTGCTTTCCTATTCTGCCACAAAAAGAAGCAAGCTGCAATATGTTTCTTAATGGGCTCACATGTTAACAGGAACAGGACAGGTCACCTCCTACCAAGGCCAGTTTCTAACAAATTGGCTGCAATGAAGTTCTGCTGTTGCCAATTGCTTTGTCTGTGTCTGTCCGAGTTATGTTTCATAGGCGGAGCTGTGATGTATTTTTAAGTGAAGCAGCACAAGCCGCACATCAAAAACCCAAGACAGTTTGAAGTACAACCTTGACCAGTCCAGGCTTGTTAAAAGTTTGGGTTGGTTGTTTTTGGTGTTCATATACCCCCGCAAAAATGGCAGCTCTTTTTTTTGTATCGTAATTTGAACATCTTAAGCTGATGTCTTTTGTTGTTTTCTGCCTGACAAAAGCCTAAATATGTTCAAATCACAATGATGAAAAGAATTATTAGAGAATCCTTACATTTGCATAGTATCTGGGAATGTCATTGACAAAATAAAAAAGAATGTGTGTGCACAAATTGCTAATTTGAGAGCACAACAGGGAGTATGATTTGCTAATTCAAAGGCACAAAATATTAACTAGAGAGCACAAATTACTTTTTCCCTTCATGAAACCTCCCAGAAAAAAGCTAATGTATTGCATTTTTGCTTTAATGAATTACTTAAATAAACAGAATTGATGTATATTGAAATTAGTGTTGCATTATTGTCTGTAGATGCACTAATTGATTAATCAAATAACCATGCCAGAGCTATTTCAGCTTCATCAAACACTCAAACATCAGTCTTTGTTGTTGTAATCCTTGAGCTGTGTGACTTGTTAGGGGGCTTTGAATGTGCGCCAGGCATGTGCTTCCCATGACAGAAAGGACTTCTAGGGAGTTGTAAATTAAATCCATCACAGGAACCATATTAACAAGCTTTCACACAGCTCTGCTTTAGAAGCTGACTGACTCTGACCTTCGTTGCTAAGGCAGTGTCCACGCCAGGCAGTGAGCACAATCCATGCACCAGGAAGGAGGGGTAACAGTGTCACCCAGCTGGGGGTGTAACGGCACTGGTTTCTCGGACAGCGTTAACCTCCTGCTGAGCCAAAGGGGAATTTTGCTGCAGGAACATCTATTTCCCATAGGGTAATTATGTGCTGACACCAGGCTAGTGTGACAGTAAATGAGTTGAGTATATGGGAGACAAACAGAGAGAGAGTGAATAAGAAAGCATACAAAAGAGCTGTTTATCAGTAGAGGAAGCCTAGAGTTAAATGGCTTGGTTATGACCCTAAATATACTCCAAAAATGTATCCTCCATTACTATCAACCATTAACAACCTGCATTGCTGTGACTTTGGACACGCTGCTGCCTAATTAGATTTTATTCAAGGAGGTCCTGTTACCATGATGTCAGCTGCAGGTTTCTGTGTTTCCTAATGCAGCCCTCTGGGTGTTGACATAATGACCCCCAACTGGGTGAGGTGCTTACTGTGGAGTAAAGCCAGGATTACCAGGCACTTTTCACCTTTGCTCAACAGTCTTTATGAATTCTGAACTGTGGCTCCACTACCAAATTACAAGTAAAAAGCGGAGGATTTGCCAATAAAGTGATGAGCATAATATTAAGGCCTGTTTTTGAAATGTGACACTGCGTTGGTTTTCTCTTTTTCATGGGGATCCAAGTACCAGTTGCTTTCAACATTTATGTCTACTTCTAATTGTAAAAACCATCTGAAAATAGTGACTGTCCTTAGCTCCAAGCGCTCAAAGTGGGGCACTTGTTCGGCTGATAGGGTTATTCTTTCTACAATGAAAAAAAAAAAAAAATAAATAAAAAAGAGAAGGCGGTCATGATTTTTGAGAGACTGGAACACTTTTCCTTAATAAATTACTAAAATGATCCAGAGAGGATAAAAATTGTTCATGATATTCTCCTAACCGTCATTAATCATCTAATCTAACTGAATATGTTTGCATTTTACTCGAATGGTTGACTAAAACAAGCAATCAGATGATGTAACACTGGACTCTTGGAACTTGAGATGGGCATTTTCATTATTGACACATTTGATTAATCAAAAAAGCTCTCAAGAAAAGTCAGTAATGACAATAATGATTCACCATGGGCCTAGAGAAGATGTTCAAGGAGTTAAAGAGATAAGGAAAGGGACCAAAGTTCAGTGCTTTTGTGTGTCAAGGTCATTTACAAAAGAATGTCTACTTGATGGATCTTCTTCTCAATGTATCGTTCGTCATTCTGTTCCCATACCCCATTCTGTTTGAATTAGCATAAATTGCCCACTCTGATTGGGGGTAAATTGAGTTCGTGATATGCCTGTCAATCACCCATTAATAAATGAACAATAGCCATAAACGTTAACCTAGTTTTTTTCCCCCTATGGGCTGATGTCAGAACCAATTTTTGGCTTAGAAACTTTTCTAACTTTTCTGGATCATGTCCCCAGTCCAGTCAGAGCTCTGATTAAAGACAGTAAACAACTGTGGACACATGCTCTTGATGCAGAAAAAGTGATCCTGTTATTTGATTTGCTTTATCAAGAACACATTTCCATATGGAATCAAGGACACAACTTTTTTTTTATGCCTTTTTTCTCATGTTGTGTCATGGTTCCAGTTGAAGCAGGCCAACTGAGCTCATTATTCTGTCCTAATTAATTAATTCCACATGTTCTTATTTCATGCCCATTTTCTTGGTTTTCATTGTAGCCTTCAGATCCTTTAGTTAAGTCACCTATACATTAGTCTAAAGTACTCCATTACAAGTACTCCAGCATTTAAATATACACTACCCTGTACTGTATTACATTATACTACTGCTGTTGTAATAATATGTATGTAACAATTTAGTGCAGTAGCTGTTCAAGAGGGAGGTAATTGTTGATTACTTTATATACTGTTCGGTACTTTACTCCAGTGGTTGCTGAGTCTGCTGTTGACTGTGCCTCTGGGGGCAACGGCCAGTGTTTCAGGGATCCAGCGGTAGCTGGGGGATATTTCTATATTTGTTCAAAGACTTCCTATTCCATGCGTTGGCCATTGTTTGGGAATAAAGATACATTTTTAGGAAAGCTAATATGAAGCTAATCCAGGAAATTACCAATACCAAAAATCTTATCCCTACAGAGTTTGCATATTAATTACATGTAGAATTTTTTTTTAAAATTATATCACATGAGCCACTAACAGCTATCTAGAGCTGCAGATTATGTTAAAAACTCAACTCAACCAATTTGTCCATCTGAGCAGCTTCTACTGCAATACCACCAGTACCAGTAATGGTTAATGTAGTATTTAGACTCAATTTACACAGTTTACAAACATACTGTATAATAATTCAGAGTGGTTGCATAAACTTATATGGTTGTTACATTATCAGGGAGAGTCATATGTTTCTGTGTTCAGTAATATTACCACTTTGTACCCATATCCTGCCAAACATGGTTTCCAGATTTAGATTGAGATTTTTTTCCTGTTGTTCTGTTTCCTTATTGCACAACTCAGAAATACACATGCTTATCACTGATACAAGTATAGTTCACATTAGTACTTAAATGCTTATTTACTATCCACTGATTTGTGGCATTCAGTGTGGCCTAAACTGTAGTGGGGTAAAGGACAAGGGCCTCAGAATGCTACTTGAAATTATAGTACTTGAGTTAATGTTCTTGCTTGCTTTGCACCACTGGTAAACACTATAAACTCATCTAAAACCATTCTGGATGCCTGTGTCCTCTTCACTTGTCTTTGTACTGCTGAAGGGGTTTTGCTTGTCAAAGAGTCTCCTTGAGGCTGTTAAAGGCGTTGTTTTTCCATTTCAAATCTAACATTTTCAAGATCGTAGAGAATTGCTGTCAAAGTCACTTTGGAGTGTGTCCTTGTGGGCTTTTGTTGTGCCAGTCATCAGGCTAAGAATGGCTGTCATTTGGAATGCTCTTGATTGATGTGTTCACATATGTGAAGCCTGTATCCCATCTCAGTGAGGACCTGCACGCATGCGAGGGGCACGGCCTCATCAAATGTACAGATAAAAAGAACAGCATGTCATTTGTGTAGGAAAAGCAATGATTGTTATGAATACATTATTACATGGTTGTCTGTCAAGGAGATAGTTATGATAGGTACCAAAAAAGCAGGGTCTGGGATATAATAAAGCTGAACTGTTGTTGATTTGTTTAGGTGGAATAGACTTGAGGGGAAAAGAGAAAAGCTGGATTGTGACAGGGTGGTAAGTTAGGATGTCTTGAGATCTGCTAAGAACTGAGGAAGGTCATCTGTTCCCTGCGGCCAGCAGCTCAAAGGCTCTGGAGAAGCATTCTTTTAGGAGCGCTGACAATGCCAGGAAATATTTCACTGTGAAATAGCATCAGGAAAAAGTAAGTTTTACCTCCTTAATGTCTAGGGTAAAACTGGCTGAAAATGTCTTGTACGTGTTCTTACTGAGACGTATAAACGAGGCCGAATTGTTTAAAAGCGAACAGGCATTTCTATAGCTGTCGATGAATAAATCAGTGCTCTCTGCCCAAGGGTCTCCAAGATTATCAATGCAGCAGATCAGGAAAGCAAACAAAATTTCTTCTTACATTTCTAGAACGATTGCACCTGGTACATCTCTAGAGTTGGAAATTGACATGTATTAAATATAGGATGGATTGCTTTGAAATTTTGTAAAGACATTCTAATTTCCCAGAGGAGGAATCTTTTTTACTTCACCACCAAGAGCTTTAGCTTTAAACTTAAAATCTCTCAAAATGTTTTAGATGGATCTGCACAAGGTTTTGTACAGACATTCATAGTTTTCAGATATTTGTTCTACAGGCTTACTTTACAGATCTCCTAACTTTTCTTTTAGCAGCATAATGAGGCTGACATCTGTGGTTTTGAATGCAGTGTGTTTTTATCATTGGATAAATTAACATGAACAAGTGCTAAAGGAAAAAAAGTTTAAGAAAAGCTATAAATATTATTTACAGGTTTTACAAGTTTATTGACAGCATATTTCAGCAACCCTTAACCAAAGTGCTGTATAAGTTTTAAAACAAAAACACTGAGCACTGAGGGTTGGAGCCTCTGACCCAGAAAGGAAACTTTATAGTCAAATTTAGCCCAGATTCCCTTTGAGCTGCAAATCACTCAATCCATTCTTAGAGTGAATATTGTACAACTTCAATCAACCAATCATACGCAGTATTACTGTGTAAAATTATTAAAAAAATGACTGTACACACACAGTATGTAATAGATTTTAGTTATTTTTCTTAACAATGCTGCTAGGAAAAGCCAGAATTATTGCTTTACTCAGTCACAGGTCTGTATCGTGTTTCCATCACCCGCAGGCAAATACACACACAGTCATATTTCCAAGTACACAGACATACAATCCTCCCACCTAGCATTGACTTTATTGAGGCAATATAAGTGGCACAAGGTCTCCTTGTGTACACAGGAACATAAAGGAAGGTGAACATGGCCAAAACTCTGTTTTATTAAGACCCCTGTTTACACTCTCTGTTATTGAGTATATAAATAAGGCATCAGGTCCTGGTGCCACTTTTACCGCTCCCTTAATGCTTCTGGTGGCTCTTATAACATTCCAGCTAACAAAAGCCATTTGCACAGTGCACACACTGCAGTCCTGCCATGCTTCAGTTTTACCCAATGTCTCTCCCAAGCATATGGAAAAGAAATGAGCCTGCAGACTGTTTCCACTAATATAATGCCATTTATAAAAGCAGGAATTAAACTTCATAGCACACCACATTAACAAAATGGTTATTCACTTGTGGACTTTGAAGTCAAGGAACCCAACGCTGTATGGTTGTGAATCTCATCTTCAAAGATGATGTGGAACATGCCACAATAAGAATCATAAATCAGCTAACCACAATATGAACTTCACCTTTCTCTGTCAAAACTTCCCACGGGTTTTCCCCTGTCTGTTGTGTTTATTCGTCCGTACCTTCCTTAGAGGTTGTCATTTGTTCCCTTAGTCAGCATGCCCACCTCCCCCAGACGGTGTGGTTTTCTGGGACTAATTAGGGTAGGAGTGCTTCTCCTGTTGTTCTGTGTATTATACCGTTTCGCCCTTGCCTGAGTCTGCTTCTCATCATGAGGCTGAAGCTGCATAGAGACTGCTGAGCAGGTCACCTCTGGCTCTCTGCTATCAGCTGGAATGGGTCTGTGATGTACTCCAGAGTGGTGGTATCCTCAGAGGATAACCAGAACAAAGCTCAGCTGGGGTATATTGTGCCTGACCTGGCTTACTAATGCTGGATAATAGGCAGACTCAGCAATTTAGATGGGTGAGTCATGTACAGAGAGACAGCAGGGGACGTAAACCTCAAAGGAAGAACCTTGAATCTGCTGGAAATAATAATCAAGGATGAGTGTATTCCCATGAGTATGCTTTATGTTTATGTGTGCTTAGAATGTTATTCAAAATTAAGATGGAGTAAAGTTTCAAGTTCAAAACATACCATTAATTATGCTCAGACCGACCACACGCAGAATTTCTCACAAATCCACTGACATCACCCTCAAACTAAATCTGTCTCCCTGCTGTTTGGAAACGCTCGATGAAGTATCACTGGGAGAAGACAAAAAACAAGCAAACAATTGATTTAGTATGTTTGCTCTGAAACAAATGGTGCTAACAACCCCTGCTGTTTTAGTAAGAGACCCAAGCTGAAAAATAACTTCCCCACTGTGGAGAGCTGATTACTGCAGGAACCCTGTTAGGAGTGTCCTCCAGAGGCTCACTATTGCATTCTGGCTCTGTACGTGCTCATAATGTACTATTTAGAAAGACTGCAGCTTTCTTCTTGCTTAAAGGTAGTAGGCTTGCTTGGGGTAGTGGTTGTTTTCCCGCCATCTCCCGTCGGCACACATGGGGACGTCAGTATTGGATTTGAGGACGAATATATTCTTAAATGACTGGCAGCACAGCAGAGCTTCAAGTATTGTAGCCATTCGGAGGCTCAGTTAACACCCTGTCAGAAGAGGGAGAGAGGAGATAAAAGCGTGCTGGGAACAATGCCCCAAAGCTACGTCTAATCCCTGCACTGCATCCTGGACACTGGCCCTGTGTTAGGAGTTATCACAGCAGCTGCAGCAACCCAAGCTCGTCTTTGCTCAAAACTCTCCATTACTCAAGAACTACGGAGATTTATGCAGCTTTAGTGTGAGAGGGGGTGGTTACGGTTTTGCCACAAGTTAACAGTTTTCATTGCTTGATGTCTGAGAGTACCATTTAGTGTTGTTGTATTTATGTCTTTATGGCAGGGGAGAAGGGCTCCATTCTACTGATAGCCTATAAAAGGGAAGCAAACATATGTTCAGGAACGGCTTAGATATAATGGAAATGGCATTTTGTCAGCATAGATAATTGTTAGCTATGAAAAACAAATACATTCAGAGAGCATTAATTGCGTGCTGTGATGCAGAGGAGCCATCACATATACAAACACTGTGATTCCGTTGAAGTGACACTTTATATTACTAGGCAGCTCTACTGTCAGGTTGTGTTCTGACTGATGCTATTAATGAACACCAGGCTCAGGATTTAATAGCGGGGAGGAATTCATTGTCAGTATTGTTTGAAGAAAATCAGTTTTGAAAATGCTCCTCTTGTTTGTGAACACAGAGTATGGACATGGTCTTTTTTTACAGATGCGGAGAGAATTTAGAGTAAAGAACACTTTGAAGTTTTCTCTGTATTCTCACTTGGTTTTTATATTTTCTTTTGTAGGAAATCCTCTGAGCACAGTTGTTCCACACAGACCAACGGCAAGGCAGAAACACTATGGGACTACAATACCTCTTCAACTTGTTGGACAAGACTGGAAACCAATCAGCCAGCTCAAATCCCAGGTGGGCAATAGTAGCTCTATATGTTTTTACAACTTTTACTCTGTTTGTCTCATTTTAAAATCTATTTGTCTATCCTACACTGGCTCATACAGTATGTCTTTACATTTTACCATTACCATGTCACCTGGTTCTGTCAGAATGTATTCCTATATTCAGTACTGTGCAAAAGTCTTGAGCCATCCCTAATTTCTTTATATTTTACTGGGAAAATGGGAAACATGTGCAAACATAAATGGAATTACAGTATATAAGGCAAAACAGAGTTTGTACAATTATGATGAGCTTGAAAGTCAATATTTGGTATGACCACCTTTATTCTCAACAGCCTGAATTCTCTTAGACAAGCTTTCTTGTAATTTCTTTAAGTAGTCTTCAGGAATAATTCTCCAGGCTTCTTGAAGGACATTTAAAGCTCTTCTTT
>VVAS01034486.1:24719-35022 GCA_015103295.1 Ptychochromis oligacanthus
AAAAAAAAAAAAAAAAAAAAAAAAAAAAAAAAAAAAAAAAAAAAAAATCCCGACGACAGGACCAAAGTTACAGCTAGTTCTGCCTTATCTTTTTTTTTTAGCATTTAAAATTTCGCTGCTCTGTTTAGTTTCTGCCTCCCACCACTCAGTTCTCTTCCTTTCTTTCTCAGCCTCCTCCCCCTGCAGTGTTTACAGTTGATTTGCCTTGTGGCTCAGAGAGTGGGGTAAGCAGTTATTGTTGTTGTGATGGCAGAGGGGTTTTCCCACCAGCTTCTCCCTCTCCTCTAGCTGAATCAAAACACCTCTGTGTTGCTGCCGGTGATGTCATGGCCCAGAAACTGCTCAAAGCCCTGCTTCCCTGGGAAACCCCATATCAGGAAGTCCAGACGACTTTTTTTTCCCCCTCACTCTTTGATTGTTATAGCAGAGCAGCTTGGAAGAGACTGAGAGGGTTCTGATTAGGTTCCCATCCGCTGCCGGTTGAGGTGGCCAACATGAACCCCTTGAACTCAGCTACTTTTTAAAATTCTTTTTATTTTATTTTTCTCACTGCTTTTGTGTTAGGAGCAGAAAAAAAGGATATGATATGACACGACTCTAAAAAAAGACAACTCTTGCAGTACTTGTGATTTATTGTTTGTGTTGCTGTTTTCTGCATTCGTGCATACAGACTTAGGCCACAAGCAGTGAGGAAATACAGCTGCGGATGAGTCATCAAGTAAAAATACCCAACAGCTGATTCAACCTAACAACAGGAAAATAATGACAACAGTGGACTACAGGACTCAAACCGAAAACCTGCATTTGGCAGGTCCAAGCGGTTAGTGTTTTTAAACGAAGACAAACATGAGCAGGTATCATTGTATGGATACTTGCTCACTGATGGTGATTACAGATTCCAGAATCCAGTGTAATGAGCTTCTGTGGGCTGCCATATCCCTGGACTGTTTGGCAACATGGTCACATGTTGAGCTGTGTTGTTGTTTTGATATCTTTTGGATGGTTATAGTAGATATGCCCCAGTCACACCCCAACCCCAGCCAGCTATGAGGTTGCCCTGAGCTATGGTTTTGAAACACTGAGCTGTCACCAACTCAGATGACACCAGCAATTATCCATGTGTACAGGGATGTGTAGTGCAAAGCAGGATTTATGGGCTTAACAAGGTAACTTAAGGGTTAACCCTATCCTTTCAGTGCTATGAAGACCATTTACTTCTCATTGGTGCACATCGACAAAAACACCACCTATGGACCAATCAGTCCTTTGGAAAATACCGTTGCCATTCCTAGAAGAGGGTCTATAGTTTTTAGAGACCCAATGTTTTTGTCTTTCTATGACAAGAATCAAGATATATAGATATGCTATATGTTATGTATTTATTTTTTGTTGTTTTGTTTAGTTTTTTTTTTGTGAGAGTGACAATTATAAAATAGTAATAAGTCTCCTTCCTGTATTTCAGTATACTTTATTAATAGCTAAAGCGCTTTTCTATTATTGTGTTTTTCTCTTTGTAAAACATACACTAGACCTTTTTTTTAGACAGCTTTTGCCATGGGGTTATAGACTGGAGGGTTTGTCACAGTATTGTTATGGACATATTTGGGGAACCACCTGTGAGCCAGTGTTTTCCATGGCAGTTGTTGCAACTGTTAACTATTGTGGTTAACCGTTGCAACTGGAGAACCTTGTAGGCTTTTAAAGCCCATGAACATTAACCCTTCCAGCCCTGGAAGCCTCTGTGCTGCTGCCATTTGTTAAAAGTGGTTAGCTTAGCATAAAGACTGGAAATGGGATGAGGCAGCTAACAAAACCACTTACCAGCCTGCGAAAATCATCTTGAAGCACAAAAACTGGCAGTAGGGGGTTCTTAAAATATTCTCATCACCTGCTAGCAGGAAGACACATTAGCAAATGAATCCCCAAAGCGACTAACTTCTTTTTTTTTTAATATTCCTTTCAGGAAAAAGCTAATTAGCCTAGCTCGCAAACATTAGCAGTGATGTCTACTAGGCCTCACTTCATGCTTGTGCTATTCCAACCACTGCTGTGTCACTGGCGGGTGTTGTGTCTCTTTTTTGTATCCCACATTATTAGATATTGCTGCTAATGTAGGGTGTGTCACTTGCTTCATCCTATCACAGACAGGACTGCAAAAGCTAATAGTGCCTATGGGACCAGCATCTCCATCACTCCTGCAACTGAGCAAATTCCGTTAAAAGCTTGAGAAAAACCCTATAAAGGACCTGTAACTGAGATTTTTAGTATAATTATTTAATATACAGTTTAGTGATCTTTCTGAGAGCAGCAGTTAAAGGCTGTGTTTGACATGCCACAGCGCAGAAATATGCTTCTGTGAGTGAATCCCCACTTATCAGCGGCATTCATGTCTATTCATGTTGAATATTCAGCAGCCCTCTCTACCGGCTGCAACCCATCTTTGCAAATGAAATGCATTTTACAATGTAAATCATGGCTCTGTTGTTCCATTCACATTGAAACAGTAAAGCTGGTGTACCTGCAGTTTCCTTATTCTGTCCCCTAATGAGTGGATTTACCTTTGAATGGCCGGGGACACAAAGCATCTTTCTACTGGCTCTGGCCTACTTTCCCTGCTGGTCCTCCTCACGTGCACATCCTGCACACACACACACACACACACACACACACACACACACACACACACACACACACACACACACATATCTCTCCCTCTGATGATATGTGTGTAGGTGTGTGTGTGTGTGTGTGTGGTAGCCTTGAAGGAGGAAGCATGAGGAGTCATCTGGCCATGCTGTCCCCACAGGGAAGGGAGGGAATGCAGAGAAAAAATGTCTTCGCTCCCCACCTTCTTCTTTTCTCCTCTATCTCTGCTGATTACATCCTGTCTCCATGCCATCACAAGATGACACATACCCTGTGTTCTTCACATCTCATGCCTTTTCCCAGTGATAAAAATGCATGAAAACACCACCCACTCCATAATACTGTAAATAAACATCTAGTGCTAATTAGTGCCGGGTATGAAGGACATGTTGTCCTGTCTTCTTTATTTTATTTATTTATTTATTTATTTTGCTCTATTAAGCATCACAACATCCAATATTTTGTATACAAACTTTTGAGGGAGTGAAGATTTAGCGCCTGATGCTGTTAAATGAGGCAATGCTTTTGTGTTTTTGTTTTGCCTCGTCTTTTCTCGTCTCTGCACGGCCTTCGCTCTCTGCTCTCGGCCACTGACCACCCTCTTTATGGTTGTGGTGACCTCGAGGGTCACTGTGGAAGTTAATGATAGAGGAAGCACATGGTGACACGCAAATTGCTGGTGCAGCTCAATGAGTGTACGGCAGCTGGCTGAATGATAGCGGCTGCTGTCTTTAAAAAAAAAGACAAAACTCTGTTTTTGCCTGGTTGGAAAAAATGTCATCTGGCATTTTTATCAACAGTCTCGCTGCCCCCGTGAAAACAAAGTCGAAGTAGTCTGATAAGTATGTTGGCTGCTTGAGCTGAAGGTGATTTTAACTGTTTTAGATACTATGTGGGAAGTTTAAAGGTCATGATCCAAGGGTTACGTGGTGTTTTGAGTTTTGAATTTGTCCATCCACCCATTTTTTCCGCTTATCCAATTCAGGGTCATTGGGTGAAAAGGCGGGGTACACCCTGGACGGGTCACCAGTCTATCTCAGGGCAGCACCATTCACACCTATGGCCAGTTTAGAACTGCCAGTCAACCTAATCCATGCATGTCTTTGGACTGTGTGAGGAAGCTAGAGTACCCACACAAGCATGGGGACAACATGCCAACTCCACACAGAAAGGCCCCAGCCGGCTGGTGGATTTGAACCCAGGACCTCCTTGCTATGGGGGAACAGTGCTGACCAATGCACCACTGTTTTGAATTTATCTTTATTATTATGAAGTTTTGATTTCTGTTTGGTTTTGCTGCTGCTGTAGTGCTCTTAGCTTTTGATTATTGACAGTTTGAGTTTTTTGGTTCCTGTTTTGTTTTCATTATCATACTAGTAATGTTGGGCATTATTTCTTGTTGCATATATTTGAGCTCTTGTCCCTTTTTTGGTGTTCTGATTGCCTCACTTTTCTAGTATTAGTTTTGAATTCTTTTTTTTTATTATTTATTTTTTTTTATTAAGCTTCATTTCCTGTTTTGAGTTTGTCATTTCTTATATGTTTAGTTCATGCAGTGTTTTCCTACCTGTTCCTTCCCCTGGCTGGTATTTCTGTTTTAGTCTTTGCCCTCCTGTCATCCTTTTATCTGGCATTTTGTATTTGTCTTTTGATTGTGCCCTGTTTTGCTTTGAAAGTTGTTTTCTCTTCCCCATTCTTTCCGTTTTGCTTTCTGTTTCTCTCTATGATTGTCTGGCCCACCCTAACTGTTTTCACCTGTTGATTGTTTTTACCTGTGTTCTATACACTCATTGGTGACTTTCTTGGTTCATATTGACATAATAACATTATTGATTTGTCGGCTGCACATCCATGATGTGAATCTCCTGTTCCACCACATCCCAAAGGTATTGGATTGAGATCTGGTGACTGTGGAGGCCATGTTCAAAGCCAGTGTGAGATGATTTGAGGTTTGTGACATGGTGCGTTATCCTGCTCGAAGCAGCCATCAGAAGATGGGTACACTTTGGTTATAAAGGGATCGACATGGTCAGCAACAATACTCAGGCAGGCTGTGGAGTTTAAACAGTGCTCAGTTGGTACTAAGGGACCAAAAGTGTGACAATAAAATATTTCCCAAATATTTTGGTGAGCCCGTGTGAATTGTAGCCTCGGTTTCCTGTTCTTAGCTGACAAGAGTGGCACCTGGCATGGTCTTCTGCTGATGTAGCCCGTCTGCTTCAAGGTTCCATGTGTTGTGTGTTCAGAGATGCTCCTCTGCATACCTCGGTTGTAACGAGTGGTTATTTGAGTTGTTGCCTGCTTATCAGTTCGAAGCAGTCTGGCCATTCTCCTTTGACCTCTAAAATCAACAAGGCATTTTTGCCCAGAGAATTGCCACTCACATAATATTTTCTCTTTTTTGGAAACCTTGTAAACCCTACAGATGGCCGTGCAGGAAAATCCCAGTAGATCAGCAGTTTCTGAAATACTCAGATCAGCCAGTGGGCATGCCACGTTCACAGTCACTTAAATTACATTTCTTCCTCATTCTGATGCTCGGTTTGAACTTCTGGTCATCTTGACCATGTCTACATGCCTAAATGCACTGAGCTGCTGCCATGTGATTTGCTGATTAGATATTTTTGTTAACGAGCACTTGAACAGGTGTACCTAATGAAGTGGGTGAGTGTGTACATGGTTCTGTCAGTATTTCAAGACACATTTTATGCTCATTTCCAGCTCCAAATTTTTATTCTTGTTTTATTCTTCTTTTTGTTCTAGCTTCACAGTTCAAAATAATCCTTATTTATCTTACCCTCTGTCTTGGTACAGTCTATCAGTTCATCTACTGCATGAAACAAGCTGTTTTAGCTCTCTTACCCATCCTTTGAAGCTATTTCTTTTCTGATTGGCTGCCCTTGGCAAACAAAGTGTTTCAGCAACTGTGTTGCTGAGAGGAACATATTAGGGATACCCCCTCTCTTCTCATTATAAAGATCCAGCAGTCGGAAACACAAACAGAAAACCAGGTTCAACTGGCAGGGAAACAAAAGGGCATTTTAATTACGAAGTAAAAAGAAAAAAATCACACAAAGCACTGCACAATGACAGATGGGAAAACATGGAAAAGAAACACTCAAAGAAGAGGATAGCGATAAAAATCCAAGAAACAATATTCAACAACGCAAAGGAAGAGAAAAACTAAAGGTAACATGAATCCATAGATATACAAAGACCACGAAAAAAAAAACTGTCTTTAATGGAATGTCTAAAGCAAGCTAGTGCCTGAGCTTTTGGCTTACCAGCAATTGCTCAGTTTATAAACTGCCCTCATTATATAAAAACTTTGGCAATGTTAAATCTGTGAGCACTGCCACTGTAACAGTGTATTTTATATATGAGAGAATATAAGGAAAAGCCTCATAGGTCCCCTTCACTTTCTCATATTTTACAAACCGGTCATATATTTTTGTATTTAAAATCATAATCAGGAAAAGAATTATTGATCATAACTTTCAAATATACCTCAGTGGCATAGAAAGTTAGATGAGGTAATATATTTAGTAAATTGCCTTAGCAACATTCCATCTTTGATTTGCTATATTTAATCCATAATTTAAATTCCATGACAGTATCAGTGGTCGATTGTTATGCACAGCAGTCGTTTTTTTACGAGGAACGTGCCCTTTATTTTACGTCAGAGCAGCTGTTTGCTTTGGTCCCCTCCCACAGATGACCACCTGCTAAACTCACAGTGCTTCAGAATGTGGACAGGTCAAACAATGGCTACGCAAAACCTCTGAGCCCAGGTTTTAACAACACACACATGGATGTGTAACTTTCCTTTCATGTTCCTCACACGCCATCGTGGCCACTTTTTTACAGGGAAGCCTACTATAAACAGCGGCCACTGATGTGAGGAAAACGTGGGAGAGGCGCGGCCTGGAGTCCCAGCCTTTGTTTACATTCTCCGGCCCTGACGTCAGCAGTGAGCCGAGGGCTTGGTGGATCAACAGTGGCCATACGGGAGGGTCCTGTTTACTTACCTGGAAAAATTACTGCGGCACTCTGCTACATCTTTAGCAAACACGAGATGGGGAGGATGGAAACACAGAGGCAGTGAGATGGGTAGAATGAGCCGATAAGAAAAACACCGTATGGAAAAAGACAGAGGTTTAAAGCCAAAGGGCATGCTGAGCTGCATGGCCATGCTAAACAAACACGGGCTGCCACAGCAGGAGCCGTCACTCCAAGTAACCTGAGACACCGGCAGACGTCAGCTCGCACAAGAGATTTCCATTTTGAAACTCAAAGCTTAGTTAATAACCCTTTCCTCCCTTTGGTTGTCACTGCTCGTATGTATCTCTGTCGATGCACACAAATTGATATTTTGACTTTCACTCGCCCCTTCCCCTCTTTCTCATCCATCACCTTTCTTAGATAATTTATTCGGATTCAAGCGAGGGAGCAGCAGTTGACACTTGCCACTTTTCCACTTTGACTTCGCCCATCCTGCAGCCCTGCAGTGGCAGCAGCAGCTCCATCAGTATTCATGACAAATGTGACATTTATGATTTAGCCCCGAGGTACTGTCCTCGGGGTGCTCTGGAAAGGCGGCTCCTGCGCCTGGTTCTTATGACAGTGGCCTCGTCTTATGCAATATATGCTGACAGCTGCATGCCTTTCAATAATACTCTAGTTTAGCTTTTACTGCAGGTGAGCTGTCAAGGAATGAATGCACACCGGCCGCGCCCAAGCACTCCACTGCTCCGGCTTCTGTGAGCAATAGTTCAGTCAGATTCCATGCATTTCACCGAGTGCAATTAGTCGTGCATCGTCATGTTAATAATTTAAAAAGGAATCCTGTGCAGCCAGGTGGGGACAGCAGTACTGACTTGAACTGTAGAAGCACTTTGCCAGTAATCTCCTAGTTTGACCTGCTCTCACAATTTCAGGCCTCAGAGCTGATCACCTGTCTGCTTTTATAACTTCAGTCAGGTGAAGCGGACGATCTCTGTGTGACAGCTCCTGCACCAGCAATCCACAGCAAATCAGGAAGGTTTTATGACACAAATAAAACAATAAAAGACAGAAAAAAAATGTTGTAAATCATTAGGAATATTTCAGCGAGGATCACTATTGTGGTTATTTCCATCTGCAGCAATTTATATTTGGCACCATGTTTATGTTCTGAGACTTCTCTGCCCTTCCATACACATGTTTAGGAAGCATAGGGCGGAGAGAGAAGCAGCAACACCCCAGCATGGAAAAGAGCGATCAATGACAGATATGACATTGATTAACCCTCTGAAGTCAGAGTCCTGAACCCTAACTCTATGTTTTGGAGACAAACAAAAAGTACTTTTGTTTTGTTTTTTTTTGGAAAAAATGTAAATAGATTTTGATGTATGTCAGTTAGAATGATTGTCCCCTCATTGCCAAGACTTGGGAGAACAATATTTTAAAAGAACAAAAATTACATGTTCAGATTGCATGGGGTTATTAGGATTGGGGTCAACACGAATTGTAACTTAGACCTCAGAGGGTTAAAAGGAGGAGGTGGGGTGGAGGTGGGTTGCAAAGCAGCTTGCAGAGCTGCAGCAAGTGTGGGTAGGCTAAAGCAGCTTCAATGTCCTGTATTCATGTGCAGAATGGTATCTGTTGAGCCCTTAGCTGATGTGACTTAGCTTGATTTTCTCACCTGCTTGCCTGAACTAATAGTATTTGTAGCTGCACCACTCAGTAAAGACATGGGAAAGATTAACCAGGTCTCCAGTTTCTTAGCAGCCTTAAATGGAGAGGGGAATGCTCATCAAGAATTATTCACAGCAAAAACACTTTCGACTTGCCCTTAATAGGCTGCCCTCCACATTATCCCTGGTGGAAGAAACAGACGGGTCATTTAGCTGAATAAAAGTCTAAGCAAAGAAGTAAAATGAAAGTAGTGCTTGATAATTAGAATGGCCCACTTTCACTGCACTGACAAAAATATTTTTTCTTATTGAAAAAGCAATGCAGAAAAAGCAATTGGCTACATTATTGCTTCACGCGCTGCCACATCCGCTCATCCCAACTCCTGTGTTTAACATGCATAGAAAATGGTTTTTCTTTTACCGACAGTGCACATAAAAATACACGCGTTCTCGATTTCTAAACCCTGGCTGAAATATAAAAATATCTTAAAACATTCCAAAAAGAAGTTCTTATGCTTTTCTGGCCATATCTGTGGAAGTGAATACAATAAATAGTGACCCTTCAAAGGGATGATAACATTTGAAGTGGGGGGTCCAACACTTCTGATGCTATAACTCAGAATATCTAACAATACTGATTAAAAAAAAAAAGCCTCTCTGTGTAAGACCCATGACATTAACAACATAACTATATCTATTAGCAGTCCACCTAGGAGACTATATAAGATACAGAATGATTCATCACATCAGATCTGAAAGTAACAAGATGTCAGATAAATGCTGTGGATTAAGAAAGGGAACACTTAAAAACACAGATTGTTTTTCTTACACAGAAAAGAACTAGATGTTCTTCAGAAAAGACAAATTCTTCATAGAAAGCTCACATTTTGTAGAACAGCGTGTCCATGCAGTGTTAGGGCAATGAAATAGAGATTGAATAAGACAGGATGGAGGGTAGAAGAACATGATCCCTTCTGGTGAGCAGAGTGCTCTGGACAGGCATTTTAGGAGTGTTGCATTTAATGGATAAGATTACTTAATGAGCCAAAATGAGATGAAGTGAAATGTGGCTGGAGTAAAAGATTTAGCACTGTTTCAGAGTCTGTGTGGCCAGCAGGACGGGAAGGAGAAGTCGAGTATCCAACTGAACTGCAGTGGTTAAATTTTACAAAAAAAAAAATCAGTTTAAAAATCAACTGGGATTGTGATCCCTATGAAGTGCAGACATTACAAAGTCAACAATGAGCAAATAAGAAGATGAATGCATGCACACTGAAGTATAGTTGTGTAAAACTAAAATTTCAGATTTTATGTAATACTCACAAAAGCAGAAGTACATGCAAAGATACTCAGATAAAGGGCATGTGGGTAAATTATTCATGTTTCCTTCCGTGTTTGGTGACCAGGCCACTCTGAGCTCATATTAGGTTATTATGTTTCCTATGATGGTAGAAAAGTAGAAATCTTTTTCTTTATAAAAGCCTGTAACATTGTATTCATATGTTACCTAAAGAAACACTGCCCTTTACTGTCTTTCTTTGACCATTAATTGTAGTATATTTTTAGAAGAATAAAGCACACAAATTGATATTTTGCCTTAAAAGGAACCTGTTGTTCTCATTTCTAGCTACATATTTTCATTCTTGCACTCTACTAGAATAGCTTATTTATTTTATACTCAGTCCCTCAGTCCATCCACTGTTTGAGACAAGCTGTTTTAACTTCGAACTTTAACCCATCTTTGATCTGATTGGCAACCCCTAGTAAACAGAAGATCTGAACAGCAGGTGGATGGGGCTTCTGTGCTTACAGCCAGAGCAGCGGCCTGAGATGAGCATATCAGGGATATCTGCTCTCACTGAAATCATACCAAGCCAAGAGTAGAAAAAAGACTGAAACTGAGCATTTAGAGTAATGTGGAGCCTGAGCTTTTTGCTCACATGGATTACTTGAACATACTCTGACTTATATACTACTTATAG